>JAJOOF010004770.1:0-45077 GCA_029582545.1 Solanum lignicaule | reverse complement strand
GACACATTACTATTTATAATTTTGCATTATTTTTTATGTCCACGTGGGCAAATATATATGTTTAAAATACGGTATTAAATAGTCTAGGGAGGTAATAGGTCCTCATGAAAGTTTAGTATCGCAACAACAAATTCGACCAAAATTGAAATATCTTTCAGACCCTTATCCCTAATTCAAATATCAAAGAATAAATTTAAAAAATAGTTTCTGGTGAATTATTTTTTACCTTGGTACCTACCACAACGTTAAAAGACAAACACAATAAATTTATTAGTGTGAACAGAATAATGGACTAAGTTTGGTTGGTCTTGTTCACACTACTGTATTTTAAGTGAAAGGAAGGACTCAAATCTCAATTCAGTTCAAGGGAAGTGAAAGAATAATAAATTTATTATCAAGTTTGTATTATCAATTTATAATAAAAATATCCGTGAAAAGTCATTACAAGAAATGTAATTAATATGAATTTAAAAAAAAAAGAGGAAGCAAACAAAAGAAAATACCATTAATTTATGTACGAAAAATTACTATTACTTATTTGTAATTCGAAGTGACTTCGACGAGTAAGTTTGGATAAAAACTATACAAAACATATATACAACGGTATAAATTTCATACAACAAACTCGAATAAGATTTAATTCAAAACTATCAATATGAGTGTTTTTATAAAATAATAAAATTTAGGATTATTTCTAAATTTTTAAAAATTCTCAAATATTAGAATTCGACCTATTAATTATAGTTTTTTTTTTCTAAAATTTGAAAAATTGTGATGTTTACCAAATAATAATTATATGGCCACACAAGTTCCAAATTTTTTCTCAAATATAATTATGATCGAACATGAGTAATTATATTACACACAAATTCCGAAATGTTTCTCAAAATATTTATGATTGAACATGATCTAACTCAAAATTCTTTTGAAATAAAATCAATATTATCAAACACAATCTACGAGATAGATCTTCTAAAGAACATATCTACAAATAGTAGGATCAAGAATAAATGGTCAAACTCAAACCCAATGGCTGCTTGACTTAATCTTTTGGGACTAAAACACAATAAAACATAAAATAATGTTGTCGTTATTTTATACTGAGTGAATTTTTGATTTTTTTTATTATTTGAAATAACTGAATTATTCATAATGCAATATAAATATTTATAAAATATACAAGTTGATGATACATTACAGAAACCAAATCCCCTTTTGTTTATCTGTATAATTCATTCATGGAATGTAGTCAATTTTTTAGCTTATATTTTCTTTCATGTGAACCAAAAGTCCACAACAAATATAACTTCAAATTGATAAAGAGACAACGGAGCGCTATATTAATTCTATCGGTATTTCGAAAGACGATAGAAGCAGACGTTTTATTTAATATTGGCTAAAAATGAAACGTAATTTTAAAATGAGATAATTTTTAGTTATAAAAGTATTTATAACTTATTTTAAATTTTAATTTTTAATTTATTTTTATTTTATCAAATTAAACAACATTGATAAGTATTATATCTTCCATTCATTAAAGTGAATATTGGAAGGAATATTTTGGGATTTGGGATTAGAAGGAGAAGTGAGACACGTCTATATATTTTTAAAAATGGAAGCCAGCTAATGATCTTATATTAAATGGGAAAATAAAATAAATTTTACAGCTAATGCCAATATGCTTGTGTGAAAAGGTAAATATTTGTTTACATGAATTATTCTAGACAATTTAATTAGTAATTAAGAAAAGAAACAGACAAAAAAATAGATAAAAAATTGGAAAGGTGCACCACGTTATGGTACTTATCGTCATCAATATACGTCTTGCCTACGTGATCAATGCTTCTCGAAGTATCACTTGATAAATAATGCATGCATTAATTTCGTGTATTATTAAAATCTGTTTTCATTACTTTATATAATATTATGCATCAACATTATTAAAAGTATAATTATTCCTTTAAAAAATTGATACGAAATTCCAACATCAGACTTTACGATGTCAAAACCAAAAAAGTCTAGCTCCAAACTTCTAGATTAGAAAAAAAAAAAAAAGATACTAAAAAAATTCATGATTATCCAAAAGAGCAAACAAATAAAAAAGAAAAAGTGTAATCATATCGTGCTCTCATTTTTTTATTATTAGAAAGAGACATAAAGAGTGAGGAAAACAATATGAAAAAGTCCTGCCGACCAAATGTGTTTATTTTTTTACCTTTTATTTTACTTGTCATACTCTTTTACACATTTTAAAAAATTCATTAAGTAAAACAGTAATTAAATTAAATTATTTTATTTATTTATTAATTAATTACAATTTAGTACTTCTCTCTTTTTATCACGTTCATTTCTCATCCCATTTATTTCAAGTAGAATTAAAGACGAACAAATGGATAAATCCAATGGCGGCTTTCTTGGAATACTTCAGATCTAACTCTACTAAGATTTACATTTAATTTTTGGTACCGCCCGTTCCGTCCCCTTTTAATTGTTATGTTACGCTTTTTAAAAATTAATTCGACGAATTTTTAAAATTAAAATAGATTACATTAATTCACTAATTTAAATAAAAAATTTAGATATTAAAAAATTATACCAAAAATACTATAAAATATAATTTTTTTGCATATCAATATGATGAAAAAATACATCTAAAATACTAATCAAATTTCTTATTATTTAACTCTAAAAAATAAAAGAAAACCATGACAACTAAAATGAGACGGCGGGAGTATCTTTTTGGGATCAAATACATGGAAACACAAACACACAAACACACAAATTCAAATTTAAACCTTATAAGTTTAATATTGTAAATTATAATTTTTATTATAGCAATATCAAAAGATTTATACTAACTTATAGAGTAGTACTTTATTTATAATTTTTAATATCTAAATTTTTATTTAAAAATATTAAATCAATATAATATGCTATAGTTTTCTAAATTATTTAAATTAACTCTAAAAAAATAAAATATAATACTTGAAAAAAGGAGTACAATTTATCACATAAGTAAACCGAAGATTAGTCGAATCATTATTTCTTGTTTTATGTTAATCGTTCGTCTTATTAAAAATAAATTATACTATATGGTTAGTTGTGGTCAGATTCTGTTGTCACGATAGTTCAATTGTCTGCCACAATGAGGACAATAAGATTTTTCATAACTATATTTGGAAATAAAAAACAAACGTAACATATTCTGAATTAAATAATATGAAAATTCTACAGAGTATGTTGGTTGTTTTGTCATCTTAGCTATAGCTAGTAAATGTCTCACTATTTATTTTGCATATATTATATACTATTTTGTTTGCCGTTTAATCGTCCACCTAGCTAGCTAATCATAATACTCTATTAATTTGAGAATTTAAAGTAGGTAAAAACATGTACCTCATAATGTGATTGAAGGTGTTAGGTTCAAAAGTAGTTGCATAAAATATATGTTTAAGTAGTTTTAATCAATTAACACCTTTAAGTTTCCATTTAAAGTCGAGTTTATTTAACTTAGCTTGAACCTACACATAAACATCTATCTAGATTGTCATTTTCTAATTTTTTTATTTTTCTATACTTAACACACCTCCCCTTCTAATTTTTTTAACCCACAACACTAATGTGAAAGGCATTTTCAATACTTTTAAAACAAATAGAGTAAACGGAAAAAAATAGTGATTACTCCGAACACAAAAATTCCACCTATCTCCACTTTCGAGAAAAAAAATAAAAAATACTATAAATATTGTTGTTCTTGTCAAAATCCAAAAAGGAAGGAAAAAGAACCCAATCACCAGAAAACAACCCCACAAAAAGGCAAAGACGAAAAGGGAAAAGGAGTTTTGAGAATATACTTTTTTGGACAAAGAGAATCACCAAATTAATGATTCAATCACAATGACTTACCCATGGACGATACTTGCAACGAACGCGAGATGTTCAGTGCATCGAATATACAATAACAATAAAAAATGAGGAGGAACATAATTTCAGAATTGAGATAAAACAAAATCCCAAACTTGAATATACTCACCAAACAAAACACTTACATATGATCCTCTCATGTTTTTTTTTTCTCCATCCAAAACTTAGGAGATTATTACATATTTAGAGAGAATTACAACTCAAAATAAAAAAGTAAATCCACACATAATAATATTACAGAAGTTCAGATCTGACTTTAAAATTTCAGAATCTCACAACTCCAAATTTAAAATCAAGCAAACACTAATTGCCTCTTTTTCTTTTTTTCTTGTTTTATCTTACATCTGATTAAAAAGGGCAATCACAATTCACACAAACTAGAACAAACTTCAAGCCATATATATATAGATGAATAAGTTCAGATGAACTTATTCACGCCGTTGGCGGCGGCGGTGGAGGACTGATGGAGCCCACCGAAGTTGTGACGGTAGAACTACCGTCAGATTCATCTCCTCCACCGCCGCCGCCAGAAGTTTCCCCTAATAGTATTTTAGGGGAAAACAAAGAGGTTACAGTTTCGACTAAGCTCTCAAAAATTTGAGCTTTGATCTGACCTCTTTTCGGAATAACTCCTCTGTTTTTTTGTTTCTGATCGGAAGTCGGTATTTTAGCTGCAGCCATCGGAAAATTAAAGAAGAAAAAGGAGAAATTTAAGGAAAAAGGAAGAGAGAAAAAAATGAAAATTATGAGGGCTAAAAAAGCCCCATCGGAAAAGAGAAGAGAAAGTGAGAGATGAAGAAATATTAGTTGGAGGTGAACTACTTATACTATTCACACTTTGTGGAAAATTTGGATCCCACTTTCGAAGAAATTTTTATAATTTTTTTGCTCTTCACTTTTATTTATTATCAAAAACAAATGATAGTAAATAAAAATAATCTCAATAGTAGGGGTGTACAAGTCAAATCGAATCGACGAATATAATTAAATCGAAAAAAAATCAATTTGTGATTTGGTTTGGAGATTGTAAAAAAACCTGACCACTCTTGTTTTGATTTGGTATTAAAAGAAAAAAGTCAAACCGAACCCAAATCAATTTTGTCTTTTTTCCTTTGATTAAATTTTGTTAAATAATTTTCAGTAATGACCAACATGAGTTGTAATGTCGTGTTGAACTATTTTACTCTTAAGTAAAGATCTTGAGTTTGATTTTTAGTATGCAGAAAACTATATCAAGAAACCACATAAATTATGGTGCAACATTAAACTACTTTACTCTTAACTAAAAGTTTCGAATTTAATCCTTATCATAAAATATTAATCCCAATATTAATTGCAACAATCATATTATAGTAAACGTAGCTTTCACTATTTATTTGCTTATAATATTTTGTTTGCCGTTTAATCTCCAACTACCTAGCTAGCTAATCATAATACTTTAAATTTGGAATTTGAAGTAGCTACATTAAACTCCCTAATGGGGCCTTAGCCTTATAAAACGCAAATTTAAAATAATCAAATTCACATGAAATATCAAACACCAAATATAAACTAAAAAAATAAAAATAAACTCTCAACAAAAGTAATACAAACCCCACAAAGAAGGGAAAAAGTAAACACAGAAGTAGAGTGATGAGAATATACTTGTACCATTTCTCGATTTATGCTTGTCATTCTTGCGCAGAGATCATGCTAATTTCTCTATATTGTTCCAATTTTATCAAATATCCCCGAAACGACTAATATATATATATATATATATATATATATATTATAATTATTAAAATTCCTTTAAAATTTTTCTTCATATATTAACTTCCCTATATTTTGAACTCCTTAATAAAAATATTCACTCCACCATTGAAAATCACCAAACTAAAAAATTATGATGGCGGAAACTGCCCCATTTGAGAAATATCTGTGCTTAATTAAAGTGCTCATTTTATATTATCAACAATTGTGGAAAATTTTGATGGGATTTTTCAAAGAAACTTCCTTTTTTTAAAAGTCTCCTACATTTACACCAAAACTAGATAAAAGTCTACCCTTTTCTTTTCTTTCCAATAATATAAAACTAGCATGCGCCAATTTTTTTTAAATTATAAAATAATAAAAAATATAATAAATAAATTAAAATGAAGAAAGTAATTCTTAAGCGTTGAATTGAACGGAAGGAATAAATCATTATGATTATCTAGTTTTCTCGATGCACTCTGATGTCTGAAAATTCTACATGGAATAGTGAGCTGGCATGTTGGCCGACCAAAAATTCAATTTAATATAGACCTTTGGAAATTTCGTTTGGATATGCTATATGAAATTACGAATATTTATGAACTTTTTATAATTTGTGGATTTTTTTATACTTATAAGAAAATTAGAAAAATACAATTTTTAAAATAAAAATTTCAACTTCATAATAATCTTATTATCATATTATAAATTTAAATAAATTTTTATTTCAATTATTTTTAAATCAAAATAAATTTTCAATATTTTAGTGCTTTAAATAAAATAAGTTCACTTTTTTCACGTACTTTCTTTGCAGTGTTACGTAAAGTACCTAAGTTGGAAACAACTAAGCAGATGGACTGCAAATACTTGACCAATTTAGTAAGAATATTAGATTCTCAATAATTAAAGGAAAAAGTTGTCTTGAATCTCAAGAATAATGTTGAATAACCAAAATACTAACCATAAAAGGGTCAAAAGAAGAGAAAAATCTTCTTAAAGAAAGTTAAATCCATTTTATTTCCCATTAAAAGAAAAAAAAAAACTCAAATATTTATCACCTCAAAGCTAGAGTAATAGACCAATAAAAATTGTGGTGGAGACGCTAAGTGTCAAGTACTTTTTTATTTTTAATAAGATGTCTTGAGTTAGAGTTCCTCTGGATACAAAGTCGTCTGTATTAGGGATCTCTTTACTTTCCAACGCAAAATTTTCTTACGCGAATCTAAATTTAGTAAAACTCCAACACGTATACCGAACTCCAGATGAAAAATAAATAAAGAAAAACTAGAGTGATGTGGAACCAATGCTTATCTAAATAATTCAAAAGGTAACTTTGATTCAACAAAGACAAGAAACGGTCTTCCTCCCTACCAGCTGACATTTGACTCTGAAATCGTTATCATGACATGTTAATTACGACTATTATGATCGTTTGGTACGAAGAATAATAAATAATTAATTTTAGAATATAATAATTTTTTAGGTATTAATATCGTGAAATAAAGTGATATATTATCGTAATGAAGATGTAAGATATAGCAGAAGCAAAAAATAGGGAAAGTACATATGTTAGGGCCTTGCCAATCATCAAAAAATGATAACAATTGGGTGTCAAATAGATGTAAAATGATACACGGAAATAAATGTATATGTTACTTTTAGGGTGTGTTTGGTATGAAGGAAAACATTTTTCGGAAAATGTTTTCCAATTTTCTTATGTTTGGTTGGGTTAAATGTTTTGGAAAATGTTTTTCAAATCAACTCATTTTCCTCAAATTTAAGGAAAATGACTTCCCTTCAAAACTTAAGGAAAATATTTTCCAAAATTCTCTTCCAACTTCAAATTACAATTACTTTTTTGTTGAAAAAATCAATTTATTTTGTCCCTACCCTCAAATCAGCCTCCCCAAAAAAAAAAAAATTTAAAGCTTGTTTTTAAATTCAATTTTTTACCCCACCCTCACCCCTACCCCCACCCCCTCCCAAAAAAATATTAAAAATTACTTTTAAAAGATATTTCTAATTTCAATTTTTTATTTTTTTACTCCCCACCCACTACCCTCGCCCCCCTATCAGCCCCCCTATCAACCCCCCCTAAGAAAAAATTTAAGTTTGTTTTTAAAAAATATTTTCAACTTCAAAATTTTATTTTTTCACCCCTACACTCGACCTCCCCCCAACCCACCCACCCCCTACTCACCACCCCTACCCCCCCAAAAAAAATAATTTAAATTTATTTTAAAAAATATTTTCAACTTCAAAATTTCATTTTTTCACCCTACCCTCGACCCCCCCCCACCTCCTACCCAGCCCCCCTACCACCACCACCCCCAAAAAAAAATTTAAGTTTGTTTTTAAAAAATATTTTCAACTTCAAAATTTCATTTTTTCACCCTACCTTTGACCCCCCCTCCCAAAAAAAATTAAGTTTGATTTTAAAAAATATTTTCAATTTCAAAATTTCATTTTTTTACCCCTACCCTTGACCTCCCACCCACCCACCCCCTACCAGCCCCCCACGCCACGCACCCCCCAAAAAAAATTTAAGTTTGTTTTTAAAAAATATTTTCAATTTCAAAATTTCAATTTTTCACCCCTACCCTCGACCCACGCCCCCCCCCCCACTCCCAAAAAAAATTTAACTTTGTTTTTAAAAAATATTTTCAATTTCAAAAATTATTTTCTACTCTAGTAGAAATAAAAGATAGTTCTCAAAAAAAAAATTCATTCATAAATCAAATACTAAAAATATTTTCGAAAAATATTTTCTACTCACCAACCAAACATGAGAAAATAAGTCAAAAATCAACTTGTTTTCTAGGAAAACATGAAAATATTTTTCTTCATACCAAACACACCCTTAATAATAATTCTCTAATCTGTTAACTTTAGGGATTAAAATAGCATATTTTAATTAATTGAAGGTCAATTTTTTTTTTGGTTACCCACCCGATATTCACATTGGAGACCGACTAAATTCGGATTCGCGCCGGAAAGTACCATATTGGGGTAAAAGCGCTCCCTAACAAAGGCGACTCCGTACCCAAGGGGGCTCGAACCCGAGACCTCTTGGTTAAAGATGAAAGAGTACTTACTACTCCACCACAACCATTGTTGGTAATTGAAGGTCAAATACATTAAGTCATATAACACAAGGATCAAAATTACAATAGAGAGAGAAAGAGAGAGGCGGCCGCGGGGGGGGGGGGGTGGGGGTGGCGGGGGGCGTTGATTTAAGTTATATTTGCTAACGGTGTCAAGATATTTTTATATTGATGGTGAATATATTATCTAGAGGTTAATTATCATTTTATTATGTTACTAATTTAATATTTCTTAATAACTTTATCTGTAATTAATTCTTAAATTTTTCAAACCTTTTTTTTTTAAATTTTGATATTTGTTCTTTCATATACCGTATACACCCACATTGGAGCCCCGACTAAATCCAAATCGCGCACTGCAGTGCCCATTCAAGGGTGACGCTCCCAACATAATTTTCTCCATACCCAGAAGCTCGAACCCGAGACCTCTGGTTAATGATGAAATACTCCCACCAATGCACCACAACTCATGTTGATTAAACTCAATCAAACTTACAAAAAGTTTCAACCGATAAAAAGGGATTGATAGAACAAATCGTTAAATGAGAATTCATATAATTGATTCCAATTTTCTTGAAATGACGGGACGATTAAATCAACCAATTATTATAGCATACTTTCATTATTAAAATAAATAAACCAAAGTCTTTGGCCGTACTATCTTACAATCATTAAGGAGTTACACAAATTAAAGAAGCATAGAATAATCCAAAGCCATGGACCATTCTTGTTTGTATTTTATAGTATCATCTCCTATTAAAAACTTATAAAAAAACATACACAAAATGTCACATGTGACCAAGTGACAACCATCATTGAGATATACTATCAATAAATATATATCGAATTCGATCATGCGATTTATTCAATTTCATGAATGTTAAGAGTAACCATCAAAAAGTGCTATATGATATTTTGATGGTAAACTTATAGAAGCAAAATTTCAACATTTTCCAAGCTTTTGAAGCAATAGAAAACATAGTTTTGCTCAAATTCTCAAAAATTTGAGTTTTAATTTGGCCCCTTTTTGGTGGAAGCATAGTCCTCTTGTTCTTTTGGTTCTTTGGAGAAGCAATAGTCATTAATTGATTATGCGATCGTCAAGAAATGTATAGAATAGAAAAAAATAAAAAAATTTAAGTTCTATACACCGATAGTGTAAGTAACTTTTTATACTATCAATATAATTTAATTGATAATAAGCTTAGATAGCGAAAAAAAGAGAAAATATTGGCAAAGTGGGAGACTAAAGTGAGTTGGGGTTATTCAAGGAAAAGAAGATAATAGAAAAGTAGGGATTTTGGTGAGATTATATATAGTCTAAAAAAGGGGGGATTCGAACATATTTAAAACTTTGAGGTCCTTTTAAGCAAATTAATTAACATATTAAAATTTCTATAAATCACTAAACTTAACCAAAGTATCCATAAAGTAGTGATTGGAAGCAATTTCTTGGCAAATATATAGACAATTAATACTTGTTGACTTTGGTTCAATTGATGGTCGGTTATGCAATAAGGTCATCCTTGTCATGTTAAATAATGCAGGATATGGAAGTATTGTGTGAGCGTTTGATCATGATACAATAATATAAGTTTGCAATTGTTTAAGAGGTAATATGACATTCGCATAATTAAAGTGTTTTTTTTAAAATTCGAAATAACTTCAGGCGTTAATTACTTTATTTCTATTCTCTTACTGACTTTGTTTCTAGTTGTGAAGTTCCAATTTCACTAATAATCTTTGCTCTTTCTAACTTACCTTTTCCTCCAATACTAGTCTGACTTTTATATATAATATATAACATACATGATGTTAGAAAATTTATACTATCAAGTCACATATACTTATTGGAGTAGGTATATAACTTTTATCTTATTTTCATTATTATAAATTCTGTTTTGAGGAGGATAATTTGTATATATCTTCAAGATGGTGTTATAGTTTTTTTTAAAAAAATATTTACATCATCAATGATTGTAATTGAGCTACTCCTCAAGATCAATTAGCCAAGATTTTAATCATTGATATTTTTATAATGAAAATTAGATTCATCATTGAAAGGTATTCTCAATATTTACTAGTGTTTGCATTCTAGAACACCCATTAGACAATGTTCTTTGGTTTGGTGTGAGAATCAATTTTCACTTAGACCAATGCCACACACATGTCCCTTTTGTCTACATGCATCACAATACAAGTTATGGGCCCTTATATCCTTATCAAGCGCTTATCATGATGTCAAATATTATAGCTGAGGTAATGATACAATTTTACTTCTTAACAAAGTTCATCAAATAGACATCATGCATGTTCGATTATGACTTTGGTCCGTATCACATCAAACCCCTCGTAGGCCTTGACATATGAAAGATGTTGGTGTTATTGTTAACTTAACCAACATGTGCCTTGTGCAACATGAATATCACTTGTTAGGATTGAATCAAATATTTATCATTACTAAAAATTATAATTGATAGAATAAATGCAACTTTATTTCGCGAACACTACTGCCACACATATCAATATATTTGCACCAAAATTATAATTCTCATGTATATCCTGTCCACACACCGACACACATGGCCCTTCTTGTCTACATACATACATCACAGTACAAGTTGTTTTAATTGACACGTATTGCCTCATCAATTCACATGAAAATTAATTCATTTTATACATAAATTAATTAATTCAAACAAGTGATTTTGGTTGATGTTATGATTTAAAAAAAAATAGAAATAGTATTAGTTTAGTCTTGTTTATAAAAGAAACAAAAATAAAATAGGAAAATTATATTTTGTTTTTATCATTTTAAGAGCCGTACGTGTTAAAGTAAAATATACCGATTATTGCAAAGAGAAGAAAAAAGAGAAGATAATTAATACATAATTAATCTCTTAAATTTGTTGTAATATTTTATTTAGACACTTTAAATTAAGTTAAGTTTTAATTGATTACCTCAATTCCTAATTAAGTATTTTAATTAAACATTTTTAATTTAAATTTTGATTTTATTTTCTATGTTCTCATTTCATTTATTAGATAATCAAGTTAATTATAGGAAATATGCGTTGATTTGGAGGATGATCCATATAGATAATCAAAATCATTTCCGCCTCAATACCTTCTGAATCGAACCTATCATATAAGGAGGAAATATGACATTTCTTAATTATAATTTATATGTATTCGCCTCAATAAGCTACTTTTCAAAATTCAAAATTTTGAATTAAAAGTGTGAAACCAATTTGTTTTGGAATAAACATAAACCTCTTTTCTCTTCTTTGCGCGAATTCGAATTTAGTCCTCTGCAAGGAAGAAGGAAGACATTTTTGGTGGTAGATGGCGAACAAACTGCTCAGCGAAATGGGTCTTCCCAACTCCATAGCCAACATTTTTGCTGCTCGTAACCTTATTACTGCCAAGGTTTCTTTTAACCTTTTTTCCCCATTTATTTCTTTTACCTAATGCAAATGCAAATGTGTTACACAATTTTCAAATGTAAGAATCATTGTTGCCTTATGAATTCTTCAATCTTTAGCATTTCCATTATCTGAGTTTATTTTAGTTGTTGGGTTCTTCAAATTTATGTAGGAAATGTACAGTTCCAGCCCTAATTTTGATCCTATTGTGATGGGCAATTATGTTTTAAAGATTGATTGATATTTCTAAGTGTAGAAAGTCTATTAACACATGTTGAGGCGAAACTATAGCACCCAATGAGTAGTTTTTTGCTTTTTCAAATTAGAAATTATGTGCACACAAGTGTGTGGCCAAGTGGTCAATGAAGTGGCATTAGCACTATGAGGTGTTAATTCAATCATCTTTTCATTTGGTTTAGTCTTTGATGGATAGAGTTACATGATATCTAATGCTGATGGGAAGTATCGCGTCGAATTAGTTGTGGTGCACGTAAGTTGGCCCGGATACCACATTTATTAAGAAAAAACAAGAAACAAACTAGAAGTTATGTTTCACTTGAAATCACTATGAAGAAAAGATAGAAATTCAACATTTTGGATTGTAAAGTTGAGGGGGAATGTAGGGGTTGTTATAGAAATAAGTAGTGAAATATGGGAAATGGGAATACTGTATTAGATGAAGGTGCAGGGGAATGGTATTCACTATTGGTAGAGGTAATTGAAGTGAAAAACTACTGATGATGTTTGTTGATTTGGTAGCTGAGTTGTTAGAGATGTCAAGTGGAAAACATTTTATGCACTCTTTAAGTCTTAGAGAATTAATAGCTATGAAGCAAGAAAATGCTTTCCTAGTTTTTTATGCTAAACCAAATGAAATCTTTATGAATCTGTTCAATGCCCTTACAAGCACTGAGAAGTTATCTCAAGCATGTGTAGAACTGTCTGTGCTGAGTGCGCAGGTCGCGGGATGATATCAAACAAGGGAAAAGTTTATTTACAGTGCACCTTTTCTTTCTTTGTTTTCCCGCAAGTTCTTGTTTCTGTATCAATAGACACCTGGGCAGGGTGAGGAGAAACATTGATCATCATGAATGCAGGAAATTGATCTTCAGATAGATTACTGATTGTTGTTTTCATCTTTCAAGTGTGCATATGTATCTGTTTTTCCCTTATAATTTAGTACTCCGGTTTAAGTGCAACAAAGATCCCACCTGGAACAGAGAAGTGAGGGAATCAATTTTATGTTTCCTGTTTTGAACCTTATTAACTTCCTGACACATTGCTTTCAATGCGTCCCCATTAATTTATGTTTGTTCTATTGTCTCAGGATGTATTTTCACTGACAGAATTTGAATTGATGGAATTGCTAGATGTGGATTTGGCTGTAGTAACATCAGCAGTGGCACACATCAGTGAAATTACATGCCCTCCGTACCAAACTGTAGGTGTATAAAGGCAGACTATGTAGTTGAGTTTTTCAAAAAGAGATGCAAATTCACTTCCCCCTTGCTTTTCTGTGACTTTAGGCACTGTCATTGTTGGAACAGCGTGGTCAAAATGAGAACATGGCTGGCCATCTTCCAACTTCTCTAAATGGACTCGACAATGCTCTGTGTGGGGGAATTCCTTTTGGTGTTGTGACAGAGCTAGTGGGTCCAGCAGGCATTGGTAAAACCCAGGCATGATTATCTGTTTCTAACTTAAAAGAAAACGTGTTTTCTGGACTTCTTTCGTATTGGTGGCTGTTGGAACTTTGGGTTTCTTGGAGTTTCTTCAGTTCTATTTGTTGTGTTTGCAAGTGTGTATTGAGACATTTTCATATTTTTATCAGCAACTAGTTTATCTTCCCATAATAGTGCTATGTGTTTCCTTGTCATAAAAGAAAATAGTGCTATGTGTTTCCTTGCTTTTAAATTGCCTGTTTTGCCGTTGGTATGTTTTTTTCACTGAGCTTATTCTGTCGTGAATTGCAGTTCTGCTTGAAGCTTTCATTACTAGCTTCTCTTCCTTCGAGTTATGGCGGCTTAGATGGATCTGTAATTTATATCGATACAGAATCCAAATTTAGTTCACGGAGGTAACTTTCAGGCTTTTGGTACTAAGGTTGCTATGTTTAGTGGAAATAGTGACCTTTCTGTTTCTGAAGTGTCTTCCCAGGATGATAGAAATAGGATTTAATAGCTTCCCAGAAGTATTTCAGACCGAAGGGATGGCACAGGAGGTATGTAACATATTGTCTAGTGCTTTTTTTCATATTTCCTTAAATGCCGAGGGACCACCTGCTGCACCTATGACTAACTAACTACTCTGGAACAACAACATTGAACAAGAGAGTGAAGTTTCAAAATCAATTTTCAATGAAGTTTATATTATGAGGATTCATCAACCCCAACTTGTTTTGGGACTGAGATATTTGTTGTTGTCGTTGTTGTTGGTTCAATGAAGTCTATGAATCTCGTCAAAGCTGTTTTATATTATTAGCAAGTCTATGATTAATCACTTGCAAATGGATTCCCTTTCCCAACTAATTTTATTCTCCCCTTTGAGTAACTTCATTCTGAAAGTGAGCTATGAAATGGTCATGGTAGGATGCAAGTTCTAGCTCCTTTATCTTCTACAATTGGTTCACCGTTATCATGCTCATTTCTAAGTTGACTTTTTTCCTTGTGGCTTGAAGATTTCTAACAACACCTTTCTTCCATGTTCAAGTATATATGGATGTCTTCACTCACTGTGTCTCTAAAATAAAATGATGAGTAAAGGGCAAAAAGTTGAAGAGCTGAACATTTTCTTAGTTTTGCGAATTAACTATGTCAGAGCAGTTAGTATAGTAAAACCCTTGGCTTATCTTGATGCTAATGCATGCACCCTTTAGTGTTTTCTCTTTAATGCATTGGATTGAAGAGCTTAGTGAGGATGTTCCCCTTGATGTTGCAGATGGCTGGACGGATCCTGGTTCTAAGGCCAACATCACTTTCTGAATTTACTGATAGGTCTGTTGCAGCTTTACCTATGAACTGTTATTCTGAGTTGATGCAATACTGAATTCATGAATATTTAGATTATGGATTATAATGTTGGAGAGAGTGTGGGTTAATTAATGGAATTGAAATATGTTTTTGTTCGTATTCTTCTACTTTGAAGAATGGCCTTGGCATTTCAATCACTTCAATTGACGATTAAGACGAAAGGTCCAAAGGAGTTACATAGGTTAATACTATTGATTAGATGGTTGGAAGAAATCATCTTTGTTGGAATATAATTTGTTTGGTGAATGATGTTCATGACCATGTATACCTTACTGGTCAAACTAAAAATCCATATTCTCATAAATTTATCTTAAAGGGATGCAACTAGATATCCACAAAAAATAGCAAAGAAAGAAGCTGCTGCTGGATGTCATCACTGAAGAACGAACATACACAGTTTTGTTAAGACAGCAAATGCACAACTCAACTCTTACCCAGTGGCCAGTGTAATTGCACAAGTGGGGGGGGGGGGGGAATGCATAACTTTTACGATTAAATAAAAATGAAAAATAAAAAAATCAATTGATGATATGAGTTGATATTAGTTTTTCAAATTTTTTTCTGAAATAGGAGGAAATAAAAATAAAATAAGATGCATTTTTTTCTGAAATAGAAGGATGAATATGTTTGATCAAAGATAGAAGTGCTGACAGTCCATTTTATGCTTTTAACATTATCTTCTCTTATGAGGCCACATTATGTGTCAGATATGTTGGCTATTCAGTACTCTGTATGGCATCCCGTATTAACAGTTCCACAAACTCAGTATTATCCAATACTGCAGGGAGAGAGTATTGTCAATAAATAGATAGTTCACCGACTTTATAAAGCAGTGAATAATGTAAGATCTCTTGCTTATGATGTGAGGGATTCAATCCAAGATAATGTTGGAATCAAAAGGTAAATCCAATGGAAGTCAGATATAATGTTGTATTAAAGCCTGTGTATCTCCAATTTTACAAAACCAACCAAACACCCGACATCCAATATTTATTAAGTTCATAATGCACATATTTCATTTAGTTCCTGTATTATAATCTCTTTTTCCCTTAAGTTCATAATGCATATATTTCATTTAGTTCCTGTATTATAATCTCTTTTTCCCTCTTATTTGATCTTACTGTTGTTCAAAACAGCTCCTTCTTCAATAAAGTGATAATTTGTTTACGCGTTGAGAAAATTCCGGTATAGAAAAAGTGGAAAGCCAATGCAAAAGTATGGTTCTTTATAATGACACATAATGCACTATATTGACTGGAACATGGGCACACCATATGTTAACAAGAAACGAAAGACAAGCCCTCATCTGTACAAAATCATTTTCTGCTCCTTCAAAAGCTCTCCTATTCCTTCCCTCCAAGTACCCACATAAGAGCCAAAATATCCATATTCCACCCTCTATGCATTCTTTTCCTTCTTCTGAAAGCCCAGCTCAATATCACATCCTTAATTGTCGCCGGCATTGACTGCTCTCCGTAACAGCCTCTTATTTCCTTTCAATCAAATTTATCTTTCATTTTGACACTTCTCCAAGTCGTGTAAGTATTGGACGTTTTTAGTTTTTATGAATTATTGTCTATGTGTTTCTGCCAGTTTGCAGAAAATCAAAGTTTCACTATTTCAGCACGGTGTGAAATTGCTGATCATTGACAGCATGGCTGCTCTTCTTTCAGGGTAATTCCTTTTTTCACTTTTCCTGTGTAATTGTTCAACTTCAACTTGTGTTTCCTTTTGAAATCTGCTGGAGTTGTAAGATTTTCGCCTAGTATCCACTAAAGAAAATGTGAATATCTTGATAGTCCAGAAAACATTAGAGCTTATCCATGCTGATTGTGCTCTTAAGTTATATACAAGAATAACGTGTTAGTGGTATCAGATTCTATGCAAATTTATATAACCATTCTCAATGTGAAATTTTAGGTCTCAGTACATTACTGTGTCTGGAATTCATGGTAGCCTGCTTTGGGGGTTATATTTTATAATTTCTTTGATCATGCGAAAACAGATCTTTGGCACATAATACTCAGAACCCTCTCTTTGCAGTTGGTGTGATTTCATGTCATGTGCAACATTGGATAATAATTTTTTGAAAACTCAGTATCTGTATACTGCTCTCCACATTGTCTTTTTCACCATAGTGATACTCGTGAACTTTTCACTCTTTCCAGTGAAGGCGTACAAGGACCTCAGAGACAACACTCATTGGGTTGGCATATATCATTTATTAAGTAAGAACATTGTCTTTTTGAATGAGTACCTAGGAAGTATCTCTTTCTTCTTTCCCTGTACCAAGCTATTGATCTGTGTTTTGCCTAATCTGATGCTGTTTGTTTGCCATTTTCAGATCAGTTGCAGAATTTTCACGAATTCCTGTAGTAGTGACCAATCAAGTGAGATCTCAAAGTCGTGATGGAACTTCCCACTATTCTTTCCAAGGTACTGTGGTAGTATCAGTCTTTGCTAGTATTAATAATGACGGAAGTTTTTTTTTTTCTTTTCTAAAATAAAGAAATATATTTTGAACGACGGAAAGGATCATTGCTATCATAATACTTGGTTCCATTTTACTAAAGCATGCTTGCTTGCAGATTCCTCCCTGAAATTAATGGGTAATTCTTTTAATTTAGATTTGATTAATCTCCAGAATGAAACTAGATTTGCAATAGACTTGAGCTTAAAATTTCTATGAAAAACTGGAGTTTAGAAAGACTAGATATTGATAATCCATCCTTGAGCTTCCACCAATAACAACCTCATAGATCCCGGTAAAAGAAGAAGTAAAGAGAATAAGAGAAAGAGGAGAAGAGTGGTGAACAAAGATAGGAGATAGTGAATTTCCGGTTTGGTATTTACCAAATTCCACAAATGATTCCTCTCTTGTTTATCCGCATTATATGGAATAAGCTGAACAATCTGAGCCCTCAATTTGATTTATCCCAGACATCGATCTTCTTCTAGCTCACCAAGTCACCCCTACTAATATCTGCCCGTCTAAAATGAAGTTAACATATTCTTATCTAAACAGTGTCATCTCATAACATCCCAATTGAAATTTATTTTTCCTTTAGAAAGTCTACTCCCAGCCCACTACATTCCTTCTGCCTTTGGAATTATGCTCGACCTCGAGCATGCTGTTGCGCGATAGACTCTGGAAACTAAGATTTAGTTACCTTCCAATCTTCCACATTGCTTCCGCTGGAGCTAAATATTCCCACT
Organism: Solanum lignicaule; assembly: GCA_029582545.1. Classification (NCBI taxonomy): domain Eukaryota; kingdom Viridiplantae; phylum Streptophyta; class Magnoliopsida; order Solanales; family Solanaceae; genus Solanum; species Solanum lignicaule. The sequence continues at coordinate 26,645 of JAJOOF010004770.1, read as the reverse complement.
GTACAAGTATGTTCACTGACCTCCATTATTTTATTTCACCATGTTCCTTGATAGTATTGCGTTAGGTTGACCAAAATCTGTCCATCTTCTCCGTCCAATCTTTCTTTCAACAACGAAATATGTAATACAGGGTAACTGAGAATCTTTGGGGAATTATAGTCTATAAGCAACAGGCTCTACCCTTTGTATTTCTTCATACGGCCCTTAAAACTTTGGACACTGTTAAGAGTGTCTCACCTTGATTGAGAAATGAGTTGTTGTCTCCTTATATAATCTTGGGAAATCATCACCTTATGAGCTAAGCTTATGCTGTTGGAGTATTTTCTTAATATGGTATCAGAGGCAGAGACATTTCTATTCATATTCTTGGTTGACCAAATGTTGCGCGTCCATGTTATGTTGTCTATGGTCCAAATATCAAGCCCTAGGCATGCAGGAGGGCAGTAGATTATGTAATTAGACTAAGTTTTCAGAATTAAAAAGTTTTATAATTAACAGTCTGTGGGACATGGGATACTATTACATCTATTTCAAAAAAAAAAAAAACATGGGATACTATTACTTGTTGAAATATGAGGTATTGTTGCACAAAAGATGATGTAGAACTTCCTCTTCAGAGCAAAGCAGAGGTGAAAGTCCAGAAGCTGCCACAAAACTTGATTCTCATCTTGTTGCTGCTTTAGGGATCCACTGGGCTCATGCTGTTAGTATTCGTCTTATATTTGAATCAAGATCAGGTTAGATCTTCTTCTTTTCTTTGAATTGGTGATCCTGGATTTTTGTTAAGGAAAGTTGTGCTTTTGTGGTGTTGAAACTTGAAATTCACATTTGTGCTCACCTTTGGTTCTGAAGTGTCACCAATCTGCTTATGTCGTAATACATAATAGTAGCTAGAGTAAGAAAATAGTGTTATTACATTTTTGTTTTTTGGTCTTCAACCGATACATGCTCTTCTAGATCTTTGGTCTGGAAAAGTACTGTAGAAGGATTATGCAAGGGAGAGGAGTTGATTGGTGTATAATTGGATGGTGGTCAGAATCAGTCTTTTCGACAAACTTTATATCATTGTATTCTCTAGGAAATTGTTACTCCAAGCTTAGGCCAAAAGACAACACCTTATAATTAGGCTAAGCCAGCTGATTTACCTGAATTTATATGTAATACAGATAACAACCCATGGATATGTAATGGGAAGAATCTTCTTTATTGTTAAACTGTACATAATGTGTGACTTGTATCCAGTGTTTTGGACGGCGAAAGGTGGCAAGGGCCTGCCTCGCCTCGTGGCTCGCTGCTCGCCTTTTTGAATTGAGGCGCCAATTAATACCAAAATTTTAAAATTTTAATTGCATATATAAATATCCAAAATCTTAATAGCAACAACATATATTAGCAAATATTTCAATTCAAAAGCTAATAGTAGATACTAAAAGTCTAGAACTTGAATGACTCAATGATTCATAAGGCAATTGACAAACAATACTAGAACTCTATAAGTCCATTGAATTCACTATCTATGGACAAATAAATACTATATTAATTAAAATAAAACTAAATTAAGTAGGGAAGAAATAAATATAAAAGGATTAATTTTAAAAAAATAAAAATATATGCAGTGAGCACTGTTCAATGTTCAGTGCTTCAGAGTTCAGTAGCTCCAAGCCTCCAACATAAAAAGAAAAACATAGCACTCACTACCACTGAAAACAGAGCACTCAGCCACTCACTACAACTGAAAAACAGAGTAGAGAAGAAGAAGAGAAGAACTGAAGAAGAAGAAAAAAAGAAGAAGAAGAACTACGTACCTGAGCTGAGCAACAGTCGCAAAAAACTGAGGAGCAACAGTTCCGAAGAACGAAGGTCTCGTCCTCACTCTCGAAGGGGTAGCGATTCGCAACGAAGAGGAGAAGAGTAGCGATTCGCTAAGGTTTGCAAAAATACCCCAAAAAAAATGGAAATAGGCGATGCTCGCCTTTCGCCTTTGGCGAGAAGGAGAGCACCTTTCAAAACACTGCTTGTATCATTATTTCCTACCCATGGAACTTTTGGAGAAGAAAATGGAAGATTTGGAAGCAATGATATTTGGCAAAGTTACTATTTACCTTACGATAGGTCCTATCTTGCACTGGATGGGTCAATTTCATCTTTTTAGGTTTTTGCTCTACTCCAGGTAAAGATCCGCTAGCTTCATTTGGATTTGTACATATAGGGCAAACGCTTCCATTACCATTTCTTTTTGTATTTCTTTTCAAGTCATCTTATACAAGTATTTATTAGAGTTGACATAACTTTGCTCGACAATTAGGATTCTGGGTAATAGGAAAATCTTTCTTTCTAGGGAATCGTGCTTACTAATCTCTGTTTGAAGTAATCTCATGCTCATTTGTGCTCTCAATCTTCATATTTCTTACTTAGTCTATTCTTGAAGATAGACTTCGATCCTTAATATTTGGTTTCCCTACTTGAACTGATGATCATTGCGGTGGTTCATAGCTTCTAAGAATGATACATTTGGAGTGTCTAAATAGAACTTATAGTGTTTTTTTTTCCTGACATTAGCCTTCTGATTCTTGAGTAGAGTAGATTAACATAGATGAATGAAGGAGTTGCTGATGCTCTCTTCCGTCTTTCAGGTCAAAGGTTCATAAAATTAGCAAAATCTCCAGTATCTCCGCCTCTTGCATTCCCTTTCAACATAACTTCTTCTGGGATTTCATTGCTCAATGATGATGGAGTGGAAATGCCAGGGCCAGAGATACATTCAATAAGTTGTCAAGGTATCATTTAGTATACTGCCTCTTTCATTTGTGGGAGGTGGGAGTTTCTGAGGTAGTGACATTATTTCAATTTGGTAGAGTGCTTCAATTACGTATCTGTAGTATAAAAAAGAAGACACAACAATCTCAAAAGGCAAAAGGTAGAAACAAATGATTGCTTAGAAAAAGTTCAAGCACTGTATGCGATTCAATTTTAGTTCACATGGAAAAGAAACTTTAAGAATGTCGTCTTGATGACAATTAGCAAGAGCCCTATGTTTAGCACACTGTTCCAAAAATGTCATTTGGTCATATGTTGCTTGCTGGTTTTTATTACTGAAAATCCTCACCAGTCTCTATACATAATGCAGGTCACAACGATGTAATTAATTTCGGTAGTGAAATGATGCATTGAGGTCCAGAAGCAAAGATACTTAATCTAATGTGTAGCCCTATAGGCGTGCTGGTAAATTCTTCTTCTTATACTAGCACTAACACATTCTTTTTTTCTCCGAATCCTCAGACTGAACTTCATCGTTCAATCTTAAATCCCTCAGTCATATCTATTTTAGGTGTAAATTCTATGAGTAGACGATGTAAATATGATTGATTTATAAATGAATCCACTGTGATGGATTCGTTACCTTATGATGAGTAAGGTAAACTCACATCCCTTTAAGTCCTTGCTTGGAAGATTGATGCCTTATGTTTTGTGTCGTATTGTCAAGTTTTTTACTATATAATGGTTAAAAAATATATTTTATGGAATGATTTATCTAGTGTAATTGTGTTGTATTTGTTTGATGAGAAATGCAAATCTGTTTGTCCACTTTCTTCACCCCTCTATTAAAATGATCAATTCAAGGACAAAGTTGTCAGAGTATCGCACACTCGATGAAAGAGCTTTACAAGTGGCTTTTGAGCGTAATGAATCAAAGCTGAAGATGGATCAAAACTTAATAGGCCTAGGGTGGGGTAAGTTTTTTTCGAAGTAGCTCAACAATGTTCACGGTGAGGCTATACGTATTGCTCCTCCAACACAGTACATAGGGTTCCCATAATTTTTTTTTCAAAAAAATCGATTGAAATCAATATCACCAAAATATTCCGTCACGGCTCGAGCCGACACCTTGGGCGTGGCCGACACTCACATACCAATGTTGATCCCTAGGTAAACTCTTGGCCTGACTACTTAGCGAAAAACTAACTCAAGCAAATTTAAACTTAAAATTTAACTTCAAAAGTCTCAAAGCTTCTCAAAATTCAAACTATCTCAAAATAGTATACTCAAACGATTTGAAAATAATAATAGTTTGCCATAATAGTTTAGAGGAAATATTAAAAAAATCTCAACACTATCTATGAAGTGTTTATAGTTCAATATGGATGTTGGGATAAGACTCACAACACCTCAAAACTAATAAACTGAAAGACAAAAGTGGAGTCCTCCAGAATGCATGGAAGACTCACCAAAAGTTTTTCTAAAAAAAATTTCATGAGGACTTCAGTAATGATTTGGAGGAACATTATGTATGGTCTCACTATTTTAAGCAATATTTTTGCATTTAGGGGCCAATTTTTAGAAATTACGTGACTTTCTTATTTTTTTCGTGTGTTAAGCTCATGGATTTGGCGCTTTGGGGCACACGGAAGGTTTTCCTGAAAAACTTTATAAGGACCTCGTAATGAGTTGGTGGAGCATTTTGTATAGTCCCACCATTTTAAGACATATTTTTACATTTATAAGCTAAATTATTAATGACGTGAGTTGGTTCCGAAGGGCAAACATACACATTTTCAAGTTCAATCGAGCCCCAATGCGGGAAAGACCAAATTTATAGTCCATGCGTTCTTTGGTGATACGTGATCCCGACTTGTTTTTGACCGAAATTTTTCATGGATGTCCGTTACAACCTTATTAATGGCGTGAGTTGGTCCCGAGGGGCACACATACGTATTTTCAAATTCAAACGATCCCCAAAGCGCTTAAGACTGAATTTATCGTTTTTTGTGTGCTATAGTCAATGAATTTTTAGTGATACGTGATCCCGACTTGTTTTTGATCAAAATTTTTCATGGACGTCCGTTACGATCTTATTAATGGCGTGAGTTGGTCCCGAGGGAAAATCAGACGCATTTTTAACTTCAAATGAGCCCCAAAGAGCTTAAGACCGAATTTACCATTTTTCGTGTGCAATAGTCCATGAATTTTTGGTGATACATGATCTCAACTTGTTTAGGGCCATAATCTTTCATGGACGCCCGTAACGACCTTATTAATGGCGTGAGTTGGTCCCGATGGTCAAACAGATGCATTTTCTAGTTCGAACGAGCCCCAATGCGGGAAAGACCGAATTTACCATTTTCGTGTGTTAGAGCCCATGAATCTTTGGTGATACATGATCCCAACTTGTTTTTGATCGAAATTTTTCATGGACGTCCGTATTAAAGGTGTAAATTGGTCCCGAGGGGAAAACATATGCATTTTAAAGTTCAAACGAGGCCCAAAGCGCTTAGGATCGAATTTACTGTTTTCGTGTGATATAATCCATGGGCTTTTGATGATACGTGATTTCAACTTGCTTTTGGCCAAAATTTTTCATGGACCTCCGCTACAATCCTTATTAATGGCGTGAGTTTTTTCACAAGGGACAAACAAATGCATTTTCAACTTCAAATGAGTCCCAAAGCACTTAAGACCGAATTTATCATTTTTTGTGAGCTATAGTCCATTAAGTTTTGGTGATACGTGATTTCGACTTATTTTTCGGAGAAATATTTCATGGACGTCCGTTACTACCTTAATAATGCCGTGAATTGGTCCCGAGGGGCAAACATACACATTTTCTTTTTCAAACGAGTCTCAATATGGGAAAAACCAAATTTACCATTTTTCGTGTGCTATAGTCCATAGATTTTTGTTTATACGTTATCCCAACTTGTTTTTGATCGAAAGTTTTCATGGACGTCCGTTACAACCTTATTAATGGCGTGAGTTGGTCCAGAGGGACAAACATACGCATTTTCAAGTTCAAACGAGCACCAAAGCACGTAGACCGAATTTACAATTTTTTGTGTGCTTCCATAGAGTTTTGGTGATACGTGATCCCGACTTATTTTTGATTGAATCATAGATGTCCATTACAACCGTATTAATGACGTGAGTTGGTCCCGATGGGCAACTAGATGCATTTTCAAGTTCAAACGAGCACTAATGCGGAAAAAAATGAATTTACCATTTTTTTGGTGCTATAATCCATGGATTTTTGGTGATATGTGATCTCGACTTGTTTTTCACCAAAATTTTTGATGGATTATCGTTACGACGTTATGAATGGTGTGAGTTGGTCCGAGGGGCAAACAATCACATTTTCGAGTTCAAACAAGCCTCAATACGGGAAAGACCGAATTTACCATTTTTCATATGTTATAGTTCATCATGAATTTTTGGTGATACGTGATCTCAACTTGTTTTTGGTTGAAATTTTTCATGGATGTCCGTTATGACCTTATAAATGGCGTCAGTTGGTTCCGAGAGACAAATAGATACATTTTCAAGTTCAAACGAGCCCTAATGCGAGAAAGATCAAATTTACCATTTTTCTTGTTCTATAGTTCATGGATTTTTGGTGATATGTGATCCCGACTTATTTTTGACCAAAAATTTGCATGGACGTTCGACCTTATTAATGGCGTGAGTTGGTCTGAGGGGCAAACAAATGCATATTCAAGTTCAAACGAGCCCTAATATGGGAAAGACCAAATTTATCATTTTTCATGTGCTATAGTTCATGGATTTTTGGTGATACGTGATCTCGACTTGTTTTTGGCCGAAATTTTTCATGAACGTCCGTTATGACCTTATTAATGGCGTGAGTTGGTCCCGAAGGGAAAACAATTGAATTTTCAACTTCAAACGAGCCTCAAAGCGCTTATGACCGAATTTACCATTTTTGTATGATATAGTTCATAGATTTTTGGTGATACATGATTCAAATTCATTTTTGGGTGAAACTTTTCAGGAATGTCCGTTATCACCTTATTAATGGTGTGAATTAGTCCTGAAGGGAAAACATATGCATTTTCTAGTTCAAACGAGCCTCAATACGGGAAAGACCAAATTTACCATTTTTCGTGTGCTATAGTCCATGAATTTTTTGTGATACGTGATCCAAATTGTTTTTTGGCTAAATTTTTTTAATGGACTTTCGTTGTGACCTTATTAATGACGTGAGTTGGTTCCGAGGGACAAACAAATACATTTTCAAGTTCAAACAAGCTCCAAAGTGCTTAAGACCGAATTATCGTTTTTGGTGTGCTATGTCCATGAATTTTTGATGATACGTGATTTCAACTTGTTTTTGACCAAAATTTTTCACAGACGTCCATTACGACCTTATTAATGGCGTGACTTTGTCCAGAGGGGCAAATGGATGCATTTTTAAGTTCAAATGAGCCCAAATCGCTTTTGATTAAATTTACCATTTTTCGTGTGCTAAGTCCATGTATTTTTGTTTGTACGGGATCTCGACTTATTTTTGTCCGAAATATTTTAAGGACGTCTGTTACGACCTTGTTAATGGCGTGAGTTTGTCCTAAGGGGCAAACAAGCACTTTTTCAAGTGCAAACGAGCCACACAACACTTAAGACCAAATTTATCATTTTTCGTGTGCTATAGTCCATGAATTTTTGGTGATACGTGATCCCAACTTGCTTTTTTACCGAAATTTTTCATGAACGTATGTTACGACCTTATTAATGGCGAGAGTTGTTCCCGAGGGGAAAATGTTTGCATTTTAAATATCAAACAAGCCCCAAAGGGCTTAAGACCAAATTTATCAATTTTCGTGTGCTATAGTTCATGGATTTTTGGTGATACGTGATTCCGACTTGTTTTTGGCCAAAAAAATTTGCATGGACATCCGTTATGATATGATTAATGGCGTGAGTTGGTCTCGAGGGGTAAATCGACGTATTTTCTAGTTCAAACGATCCCCAATGCGGATAAGACGAAATTTACTATTTTTCGTGTGCTATAGTCCATGAATTTTTGGTGATTCATGATCTTGACTTGTTTTTGGTAAAAAAATTTCATGGATGTCCGTTATGACCTAATTAATGTCAAGTGTTGGTCTCGAGGGGAAAACAAACACTTTTTCAAATTCAAACGAGCCTCAATGCTGGAAAGATCGAATTTACCATTTTTTGTGTGCTATAGTCCATGAACTTTGGCGATACATGATCCAGACTTGTTTTTGGTCAAAAATTTTCATGGACGTTCGTTACGACATTATTTATGGCGTGAGGTAGACCCAAGGGGCAAAGTGCAAACTGGTGCATTTTCAAGTTCAAACGAGCCACAATGCGGGAAAGATCAAATTTTCTGTTTTTGTGTGCTATAGTCCCTGATTTTTTGTGATACGTGATCCTGACTTGTTTTTGGCTGAAAGTTTTTATAGACGATCGTTAAGACCATGTAAGTGACATAAGTTGAACTATAGGGGCAAAAAGACGCATTTTCAAGTTCAAACGAGCCCAAATCGCTTATGAATGAATTTGTCGTCTTTCATGTGCTATAGCCTATGAAATTTGGGTGATACATAATTCTGAATTGTTTTTGGGCAAAATTTTTTACGGACTTCCGTTACAACCTTATTAATGACGTGACTGTTTCATAAGGGGCAAACAAATGCATTTTCAACATAAAACGAACCCCAAAGCGCTTTAGACCAAAATTTACCGTTTCTCGTGTGCTACAGTCCATGAATTTTTAGTGATACGTGATCCCAATTTGTTTTTGGCCAATTTTTTTAATGGAAATGCATTACGACCTTATTAATGGCATGAGGTCCTCATAAACTTTTTTGAGATAAGAATTTTGGGTGCTCCGAGCGCCAGATCCATGGTCTAATACACATAAAATATAGAACAATTTGCGCGATTCCTAAAAAAAGGCCTGTAGATGCAAAAATGGGAGTGATAAATATGGTATAAGTATACGTGATAGTTCCCCAACTCAATACGGAGGTCCTAATAAAGTTTTTGTGTGCTTCAGGGGTCAAATCGATGGGCTAATCCACATGAAAAATAGAGCAATTTGAGGGATTCCTAAAAAAAGCCTTGTAGATGCGGAAACGGGAGTGAAAAAAATGGTGCGAGTATACGTGATGGTTCTTAGAATCAATACGAAGGTCCTCATAAAGTTTTTTCAGAAATTTTTTTTGGGTGCTTCGGGCGCCATATCCATAGGCACACACAAAAATTAGAGAAATTTGCGCGATTCCTAAAAAAAGGGTTGTAGATGCGGAAATGGGCGTAAAAAATGGTGTGAGTATACGTGATGGTTCCCCAACTCAATACGAAGGTCCTCATAAAGTTTTTGGAGAATTTTTTTTGAGTATTTCTGGCGCCATATCCATGTTCTAATACACATGAAAAATAGAGGAAATTGCGTGATTCCTAAAAAAGGGCCTTGTAGATGCGGAAATGGGGTGAAAAAAATTGTGTGAATATACGTAATGGTTCCCCAACTTAATACGGAGGTCCTCATAAAGTGTTTTGAGAAAAAAATTTTTGGGTGCTCTGGGCGCCAGATCCATGGGCTAATACACACGAAAAATAGAGCAATTTGCGCGATTCCTGAAAAAGGACCTTGTAGATGCGGAAATGGGTACGAAAAAAATGGTGTGAGTATGCGTGGGTTCCCTAACTCAATATGAAGGTTTCCATAAAGTTTTTTGAGAAAAATATTTGGGTGCTCCGTGTGCCAGATCTATGGACTAATACACACAAAAATAGAGGAATTTGCACGATTCCTAAAAAAAGCTTGTAGGCGCGGAAATGGGAGTGAAAAAATAGTGTGAGTATATGTTATGGTTCCCCAACTCAATACGGAGGTCTTCATAAAGTTTTTGAAATATTTTTTTTGGGGGCTCCGAACGCCAGATAAATGGACTAATACACACGTAAAATAAAACAATTTGCGCGATTCCTTAAAAGGGGCATGTAGATGCGAAAATGAGTGAAAAATAGTGTGAGTATATGTGATGGTTCCCCAACTCAAGACGGAGGTCCCCATAAAGTTTTTTGAGAAAAGAATTTGGGTGCTCTGGGCGCCAGATCCATGGGCTAATACACATAAAAAATAGAGTAATTTGCGCGATTTCTAAAAAGAGGTTTGTAGATGCGGAAATGGGCGTGAGAAAAATGGTGTGAGTATACGTGTTGGTTCCCCAACTCAATATGGAGGTCCTCATAAAGTTTTTCGATATAAAAAATTTTGGTGCTCCTGACGCCAGATCCATGGGATCAAAAGGGCCTTGTAGATGCGAAAATGGGCGAGGAAAAAATGGTGTGAGTATACGTGATGGTTATCCAACTCAATATAGAGGTCCTCATAAAGTTTTTGATAAAAAAAGTTTGGGTGCTTAGGCGCCATATCTATGGGCTAATACACACGAAAATAGGGAATTTGCGCGATTTCTAAAAGGAGGCTTGTAGGTGCGGAAATGGGCGTGAAAAACGGTGTCAGTATACGTCAAGTTTTTCCAACTCAATATGGAGGTCCTCGAAAAGGTTTTTGAGAAAAAAAATTTGGGTGCTCCAAGCGCCAGATCATAAAAAAGAAATTTGCGCGATTCCTAAAAGAGGGCCTGTAGATGCGAAAATGGGCGTGAAAAAAATGGTGTGAATATTTGTGATGGTTCCCAACTCTATACAGAGGTCCTCATAAAGTTTTTTGAGAAAAAAATTTGGGTACTCCGGGCGCCATATCAATATGCTAATACACACGAAAAATAGAGAAATTTACGCGATTTCTAAAAAATGGCATGTAGAAGCGGAAATGAACGTGAAAAATATGATGTCACTATACGTGATAGTTCCCCAACTCAATACGGATGTCCCCATAAAATTTTTTGAGAAAATAATTTGGGTGCTCCGAGTGTCAGATCCATGGGCTAATACACACGAAAAATAGAGCAATTTAAACGATTTCTAAAAAAGGGCCAGTAGATGCGGAAATGGGCATGAAACAAATTGTGTAAGTATATGTGATGGTTCCAAAACTCAATACGGATGTCCTCATAATGTTCGTTGAGAAAAAACATTGGGTGCTCCAGGCTCCAGATCCATGGACTAATACACACGAAAAATAGAGCAATTTGCACGATTCCTCAAAAAGGGCTTGTTGATGTGTAAATGGGCGTGAAAAAATTGTGTGAGTATATATGATGGTTCCCCAACTCAATACAAATGTCCTCATAAATTTTTTGAGAAAAATATTTAATGCTTCGAGTGCTAGAATCGTGGGTTAATATACACGAAAAATAGAGCAATTTGCGCGAATTCTAAAAAAAGGCTTGTAGATGCGAAAATGGACTTGAAAAAAATGGTGTGAGTATATGTGATGGTTCCCAAACTCAATACGGGTGTCCTCATAAAGTTTTTGAGAGAAAAAATGTGGGTGCTCCGGGCGTCAGATCCACGGACTATTACACACGAAAAATAGAATAATTTGCGTGATTTCTAAAAAAGGGCCGGTAGATGCGAAAATGGGCGTGAAAAAAATGGTGTGAGAATACGTGATAGTTACCCAACTCAATACGGAGGTCCTAACTAAGTTTTTTGAAAATTTTTTTGGGTGCTTCGGGCAATAGATACATGTGCTAATACAGACGAAAAATAGAGCAATTTGCACGCTTCCTAAAAAAGGACCTATAGATGCGGTAATGGCGTGAAAAAAATGGTGTAAGTATACGTGATGGTTCCCCAACTCAATCGGAGGTCCTAATAAAGTTTTTTGATAAAAAATTGGGTGCTCCAGGCGCCTGATCCATGGGCTAATACACAGGAAATATAGATCAATTTGCGTGATTTTTTAAAAAAAGGTCTTGTAAATGCGGAAATGAGCGTAAAACAAATGGTGTGAGAATACGTGATAGTTCTCCAAAAATATACGGATGTCCTTATAATTTTTTTTGAGAAAAAAATGGGTCCTCTGGGCGCTTGCTAAATGTGCTAATACACACGAAAAATAGAGCAGTTTGCACGATTCCTAAAAAGGGCATATAGATGCGGAAATGGCATGAGAAAATGATGTGAGTATACGTGATTGTTCCTCAACTCAATACAGAGGTCCTAATAACGAATTTTTGATGAAAATATTTTAGGTGCTCTGGGTGCTAGATCAATAGGCTAATATACACGAAAAATAGTCTTAGTATATGTAATGGTTCCCCAAATCAATACAGATGTCCTCATAAATTTTTTTGAAAAAAAGAAATTGGGTGCTCTAGGTGCCAGATCCATAGGCTAATACACACGAAAAATAAAGCAATTTGCGCGATTTTTTAAAAATGGCATGTAGATGCAGAAATGGGGATGAAAAAAAAGGTGTGAGTATATGTGATGGTTTCCCAACTCAATAGGGCGGTCTTCATAAAGTTTTTGAGAAAAAAATTTGGGTGCTACGGGCGCCAGATTCATGGGCTAATACACACAAAAAATTGAGCAATTTGTACGATTCCTAAAAAAGGATATGTAGATGCGGAAATGGGCGTGAGAAAAATGGTGTAAGTATACGTGATGGTTCTCCAACTCAATACGGAGGTCCTCATAAAGTTTTTTGATACAAAAAATTTTGGTGTTCCGGGTGCTAGATCCATGGGCTAATACACACGATTAATAAAGAAAATTGGGCAATTCCAAAAAAAGAACCCTGTAAATGTGAAAGTGCGCGTGAAAAAATGGTGTTAGTATACATGATGGTTCTCCAACTCAATACGGAGATTCTCATAAAGTTTTTGATAAAAAACATTTGTGTGCTTCGAGCGCCATATCTATGGGCTAATACACACGAAAATAGGAAATTTGCGCGATTATTAAAAAGGGCTTGTAGGTGCGAAAATGGACGTGAAAAATGGTTTGAATAAATGTCGTGGTTCCCAAACTCAATAAGGAGGTTCTCATAAAGTTTTTCGACAAAAAAATTTTGGTTGCTCCGGGCGCCAGATCCATGGGGTAATACACACGAAAAATATAGGAATTTGCGCGATTCCTCAAAAGGGCATGTAGATGCGAAAATGGGTGTGGAATTATGGTGTAAGTATACGTGATGGTTCCCCAACTCAATGCAGATGTCCTCATAAAAAAAATTTAGAAATTTTTTTGGTGCTTCAAGCGCCAGATCTATTGGCTAATACGAATGAAAAATAGACCAGTTTGAGCGATTTCTAGAAAAGGACCTATAGATGCGGAAATGGGCGTGAAAAATATAGTGTGAGTATACGTGATGGTTCCCCAACCCAATATGGATGTCATTATAAAGATTTTTGAGAAAAAAATTTAGGTGCTTCGGGAACCAGATCTATTGGCTAATATTAACACAGGAAACATAGAGCAATTTAAGCGATTCTTAAAAAAAGGCTTGTAAATGCGGAATTGTCGTGAAAAAAATGGTGTGAGTATATGTGATGGTTCCCAAACTCAAAATGGAGGTTCTCATAAAGTTTTTGGAGAGCAAAATTTGGGTACTCCAGGAACGAGATCCATGGGTTAATACACACGAAAATAAAGAAATTACGTGTAACTTCTCGCACCTAGAAATGACTATAAAGAGTTTAAAATATGAAAATATTGATTTTTGGAAAGAATAAGGAATTCTGGAAATTTTTGTCGAAGTTAAGAAAGTGAGTTTTGGCCATTTTCAAACGGCCATAAATCCTAGCTCAGGATGAGTTAGGAGCAGCTCTTAATATAATTGGAAATCCCTTGGAGAGATATTTGCAACGCCACCAATTTTGCGCGATTTCGACATCATATGAGTGAGTTATGTCTTTTGGAAGTTGGGCTGTTGGAATACAGAATTGTCTAATCCGGATTTTAGAAGGGCGATTCAGTCTTTTCCTTACCTAATTACTCTAATTCGTTTTTTAGGAGATCAATTGGGGTAAAACTAGACTTTATTCAGTTTAGAGAATTAGAATTTACGCTTAGGGCTTGGAGAAAAGAGAAAGGAAGAAAGAAAGGGAGAAAAGCCAAGATTTCGCCAAGAACGTCAAGCGTTTGGAGTGGATTTCATCGGGGGTGATCCCTATTAATGTATGTGAGATATTTTCGTGTTGGGTTATTTCACCCACACACCAACTTATTCAATTCAACAAAGATTGGAGTTGTTTGAATGTTAAGAAAGTGAAGTTTTTGAAGAACATTGTTGAATTCTTGTTGGTTGATTGTTGAATGCCTAGTATTGATTAGATTCGTGTCTCCGGGTTGTTTTTCGAGTTAAATCTATTGCATATTGAGGGTATAAATGATTTTAAGTGTTTGGGAAAAGAACCATTGAGGTTTAGAAGATTTAGAGTTGAAAATCGGAGAAGAAAAATCGTCAAAACCTGGGAAGGGGGGTGGGGAGCCGCGCCAGTCAGTGCCCCTAAAAAGGGACTCTGAAGTCCACCCCTTGGGGCGACGCGCCAGCCAGCGTTCTCCAGCAGTCTCTCTGACGTTTGAGGGCTGGCGCCCCGCGCCTCTCAGAGCGCCAGGGACGCCAGTTCTCCCCATTTTTCCCCACCTTCTCGTATGCATTCTTAAGTGATGTACCCATGATTCCTAGTCAATTCCAACATTCTAAAGGAAATATGTTTTAAAAACATAAGAGCCAGTACATTTTTGGGAATAGTATTGAGCACCGAATTGGGGGAGCGTTCAAAGAACCCACAGCCTCCGTAGAACCATATAGCCATCATGGATAGAAAAAGTTCATACGTTGTAGATGAATCCTTTTCAAATTAGACTAGTGGATCCATTAGGCAGTTTAGGTTCTATACCTTTGGCCGAGTATAGGATGCTCTGGCAGCGTGAGGTTGATCGCTGTATCATCACTATAGCTCTTATGTTATGGTTGTCGGTTAAAGAACTCCCACAACAATTATTGTATTTTTATATACATCAGTTCTTTTGTATTTCTACATACATCTCAGATTTATTGTATCTTTGCATACACACAGAGTTTATAGCATGTGTTTTAAATAACTTTTCTTTATATTGCACTTGTTTTAAATTGCTTTATATTGAAATGAGTCGGTCAGGTTGAGTTGAGTTGAGCCAAGTAAGTTATTCAGTTCTTTCAGTTTCCTTCTAGCCTAGGTATTGCTTAGCATTCCAACTCGCATACTCGTACATTCAATGTACTGATGCCAGTTGGCCTACATCTTATTATGATGCAGACGCAGGTAACCAGGATCAGCATCCAGCACCTCGTTGATCCAGTTGAGTAGCTCAGCGTCAGTGGTGAACCTCCTTGCATTCTGGAGGACTCTTTTATTTGCTTTCAGTCTTTCCTCTATTAGGATATTGTGGGGTTTGTCCCAACATCCAACTCAGTATTTTAGAGGCTTCATAGACAGTTAGACAGTTAGTTATGAGTCTCTCATTTTTGTATTTACAGATATTCTATTCTGAGACATAAGTTGCCATTTTGGCCAGATTTGATCAGTTAAGTTGTTTTATGAACTTATATTGTGTTGAGTTAAGTTTTCCGCTGAGTTAAGTAGTCAGGCCAAGGGTTCGCTTGGGGCCAACAATGGTCTCCGAGTGCCGGCCATGTCCAGGGTGTAGGCTCGGGGCGTGACACTACGCGGTTCCTAAAAAAGGGCATGTAGATACGAAAATGGGCCTGACACAATGGTGTGAGTATACGTGATGGTTCCCCAACTCAATACAAAGGTCCTCATAAAGTTTTTTGAGAAAAAAAATTTTGGTACTCCGAACGTTAGATCAATGGGCTAATACACACGAAAATTAGAGTAATTTACGCTATTCTTAAAAAAGGGCCTTTAGATGCGGAAATGGGCATGAAAAAAAATGGTGTAAATATACGTGATGGTTCTCCAACTAAATAAAAAGGTCCTTATAAAGTTTTTTGAGATAAAATTTTTTGGTGCTCCGAGCACCAGATCCATGGGATAATACACACGAAAGATAGATGAATTTGTACGATTCCTAAAAAGGGCTTGAAGATGCGGAAATGGGCGTGAGAAATATGGTGTGAATATATGTGATGGTTCCTTAACTCAATACGGAGGTCCTCATAAATTTTTTGGGAAAAAAATTTGGGTACTCAAAGAGAGAGAACCATAGGCTAATACACATGAAAATAGAGGAAATTATGCGATTCCTAAAAAAGAGCATGTAAATATGGAAATGGGTGTGAAAAGAATTATGTGAGTATACGTGATGGTTTTCCAACTCAATATAGAGGTCCTAAAAAGAATTTTGAGAAAAAAATTGGGTGCTTCGAGCGCCAGATACTTAGGATAATACACACAAAAAATAGAGTAATTTGAGCGATTCCTAAAAAAAGGCATGTAGATGCGGATATGGGCGTGAAAAAAAAATTGTGTAAGTATACATGATGATTCTCCAACTTAATACGGATGTCTTCATAAAGTTTTTTAAGAAAATAAATTGGGTGCTCTGTGCGCCAGATGCATGGGCTAATACACACGAAAAATAGAGTAATTTGCACGATTAATAGATGCGGATATAGGCGTGAAATAAATGATGTAAGTTTACGTGATGATTTTCAAACTCAATACGGATGTCCTAATAAAGTTTCTTGAGATAAAAAAATGTGGGTGCTCCGGTGGTTAGATCCATGGATAATACACACGAAAAATAGAGTAATTTGCCTGATTTCTAATAAAAGTCATGTAGATGCGAAAATGGTATGAAACAAATGGTGTGATTATACATGATGATTCCCCAACTCAATAAGGAGGTCTTCATAAAGTTTTTTAAGAAAAAAATGGGTGCTCTGGTCACCAGATACATGTGCTAATATACACGAAAAGTAGAGCAATTTGCGGGATTCATAATAAAGGGCCAAGAGATTCGTATATGGTGTGAGTATACGTGACGGTTCCCCAACTCAATACAGAGGTCCTAATAAAGTTTTATGATAAAAAAAATTGGGTGCTTCGGGCGCCAGATCCATAAGATAATACACACAAAAAATAGATCAATTTGCGCGATTCCAAAAAAAGGGCCTTGTAGATGCGGAAATAGGCGTGAAAAAAATGGTGTGAGTATACGCGATGGTTCGCCAAATAAATAGGGATGTACTTATAAAAAAAAATTTGAAATTTTTTTGGTTGCTTTGGGCGTCAGATCTATGAGCCAATAATACACACGAAAAATAGAGCAATTAGGGCGATTTCTAAAAAATGGCATGTAGATGCGGAAATGGACGTGAAAATAATGGTGTAAGTTTACGTGATGGTTCCCAAACTCATTACTGGTGTCCTCATAAAGTTTTTTGAGAAAAAAAAATGTGGGTGCTCTGGGCGCCATATCCATGTGCTAATACACACGAAAAATAGAATAATTAGAGTGATTTTTTAAAAAGGGCATGTATATACGAAAATAGGCGTGAAATAAATGTTATCAGTATACGTGATGGTTCCCCAATTCAATACGGGGGTCCTAATTAAGTTTTTTGAGAAAAAAATTGGGTCATGCGGGCACCAGATACATTTGCTAATATACACGAAAAATAGAGCAATTTTATGCAATTTTTAATAAAGGGCTTATAGATGCGAAAATGGCGTGAGTATACGTGAAGGTTCCCAACTCAATACGGAGGTCCTAATAAAGTTTTTTTATAAATTTTTTGGGTGTTTCGGGCACCTGATCCATGGACTAATACACATGAAAAATAGATCAATTTGCGCGATTTAAAAAAAAGGCATTTTAAATGCAAAAATGAGCGTGAAAAAAATTGTGTGAGTATACGTGATGGTTCTCCAAATAAATACGGATGTCCTCATAAAGTTTTTTGAGAAAAAAATTTGAGTGCTCTGGGCGCTTGATAAATGTGCTAATACACACGAAAAATAGAGCAAATTGCACGATTTCTAAAAATGGCCTATAGATACAGAAATATTGTGAGAAAAATGGTGTGAGTATATGTGATTGTTTTT
The DNA here is from genome assembly GCA_029582545.1 of Solanum lignicaule. Taxonomy (NCBI): domain Eukaryota; kingdom Viridiplantae; phylum Streptophyta; class Magnoliopsida; order Solanales; family Solanaceae; genus Solanum; species Solanum lignicaule. The sequence continues at coordinate 8,910 of JAJOOF010004770.1, read as the reverse complement.
CTCAACTCAATACGGAGGTCCTAACTAGATCAATAGGCTAATACACACAAAAAATAGATCAATTTGCGCAATTCCTAAAATGCGGCTTGTATATGCGGAAATGGGCATGAAAAAATGGTCTTAGTATACGCAATGGTTCCCTAAATCAATACGGATGCCCTCATAAAGTTTTTTGATAAAATTAGTTTAGGTGCTCTAGGTGCTAGATCCATGAGCTAATACACATGAAAAATAGATCAATTTGCGCGATTCCTAAAAAAGGGCACGTAGATGCGGAAATGGGCGTGAAAAAAAAAGTGTGACTCTATGAGATGGTTCCCCAACTCAATAGGGAGGTCCTCATAAAATTTTTGAGAAAAAAATTTGGGTGCTCCAGGGGCCAGATCCATGGGGTAATACACAAAAAAAAAGAGCTATTTGTGCGATTCCTTAAAAATGATCTGTAGATGCGAAAATGATCGTGAGAAAAATGGTGTGAGTATACGTGATGGTTCCCCATTCAATTCGGAGGTCCTGATAAAGTTTTTTCATAAAAAAAATTTGGTGCTTCGAGCGCCAGATCCATGGGCTAATACACACGATTAAAAAAGAAAATTGCGTGATTTCTACAAAAGGCCTTGTAGATGCGAAAATGGACATGAAAAAATGGTGTGAGTATACGTGATTGTGCTCCAACTCAATGCGGAGATCCTAATAAAGTATTTGATAAAAAATTTTTACGTGTTCCGTGCACCATATCTACCGGCTAATACACACGAAAATAGGAGCGATTACTAAAAAGAGCTTATAGGTGCGGAAATGGACGTGAAAAATGGTGTGAGTATATGTCATGGTTTCCCAACTCAATACGGAGGTTCTCATAAAGTTTTTTGACAAAAAAAAATTTAGGTGCTCCGGGCACCAGATCCATGAGCTAATATACACGAAAAATATAAGAATTTGCGAGATTCCTCAAAAAGGGTGTGTAGATGCTGAAATAGGCGTGAAAAAATGGTGTGAGTATAAGTTATGGTTCTCCAACTCAATACGAATGTCCTCATAAAAAAATTGAGAAAAAAAATATTGGTGCTCCGGGTGCCAGATCTATTGGCTAATACACACGAAACATACAGAAATTTGAGCGATTCCTAAAAAAGGGCATGTAGATACGGAATGGGCGTGAAAAAAATAGTGTGAGTATACGTGATAGTTCTTCAACCCAATACAGATGTCCTCATAAAGTTTTTTGAGAAAAAACTTTTGGGTGCTCCGGGCGCCAGATCTATTGGTTAATACTTATGAAACATAGAACAATTTAAGCGGATTCCTAAAAATGGGCATGTAGATGAGGAAATGGGAGTGAAAAAAAAATGATGTGAGTACATGTGATGGTTCCCAAACTCAATACGGAGGTCCTCATAAAGTTTTTTGTGAAAAAAAATTAGATACTCCAGGAGCGAGATCTAGGGGGTAATACACACAAAAATAGAGGAATTTGTGCGATTTCTAAAAAAGGGCATGTAGATACGAAACTGGGCGTGAAAAAAATGGTGTGAGTATACGTGATGATTCCCCAACTCAATACAGAGGTCCTTATATATTTTTTGCGAAATTTTTTTTTGGGTGCTCCAGAGGTTAGATCCATGGGCTAATATACACACGAAAAATAGTCATTTGCGCAATTCCTAAAAAATGGCTTGTAGATGCGGAAATGGGCATGAAAAGAAATGGTATGAGTATATGTGATGGTTCCCTAACTCAATACAGAGGTCCTCATAAAAAACTTTGGATAAAAATTTTTGGTGCTCCGGTCACTAGATCCATAGGCATTAACACGAAAAATAGAGGAATTTGTGCAATTCCATAAAAAGGCATGAAGATGCAGAAATGGGCTTAAGAAAAATGGTATGAGTATACGTGATGGTTCCCCAACTCAATACGGAGATCCTCATAAGTTTTCTGAATTTTTTTTTTGAATGCTTCGGGCACCAGATCAATGGGTTAATACACACGAAAAATGGAATAATTTGCGCGATTCGCATAAAATGGCCTGTAGATGCGGAAATGGGAGTGAAAAAAATTGTGTAAATATGCATGATGGTTCTCCAATTCGATACGGATGTTTTCATAAAGTATTTTGAGAAAAAAATTTGGGTGCTCCAAGCACCAGATCCATTGGCTATTACACACAAAACATAGAGCAATTTGAGCGATTCCTATAAAAAGGGCATCTAGATGCAGAAATGGGAGTAAAAAAATGGTGTGAGTAAATGTGATGGTTCCCCAACCCAATACGGATGTCATCATATAGTTTTTTGAGAAAAAAAATTTGGGTGCTCCGGGCGCCATATCTATTGGCTAATACACATGAAACATAGAGCAATTTGAGCGATTCCTAAAAAAGGGCATGTAAATGCGGAAATGAGCGTGAAAATAATGGTGTGAGTATATGTGATGGTTTCCAACTCAATCCGGAGGTCCTCATAAAGTTCTTTGAGAAAAAAATTTGGGTACTCCAGGAGCGATATCCATGGGCTAATACACATGAAAATAGAGGAATATGCGCGATTTCTAAAAGATAGCCTATAGATACGAAAATGGGTGTGAAAAAATTGGTGTGAGTATACGTGATGGTTCCCCAACTCAATACAGAGGTCCTCAAAAATCTTTTTGAGAATTTTTTTTGAGTGCTTCGGGTGCCATATCAACGGGCTAATACACACGAAAAATAGAGTATTTTGCGTGATTCATAAAAAAGGGATTGTAGATACAGAAATGGGCGTGAAAAAAATTGTGTGAGTGTACATGATAGTTCTCCAACTCAATATGGATGTCCTCATAAAAAATTTTGAGAAATGAAATTGGGTGCTCCGAGCGCCACATCCATGGGCTAATACACACGAAAAATTTGTATGATTTCTAAAACAGGGCCAGTAGATGCGGAAATGGGCGTGAAATAAATGGTGTAGTATTACGTAATGGTTCCTAAACTCAATACGGATGTCCTCATAAAGTATATTGAGAAACAAAAATGTGGGTGATGCGTGCTAGATCCATGGGTTAATACACACGAAAAATAGAGTAATTTGCCTGATTTCTAAAAAAGGGCATGGAGATTCAGAAATTGGCGTGAAAAAAATGGTGTGAGTATATGTGATGATTATCCAACTAAATACGGAGGTCCTCATAAAGTTTTTTGAGAAATTTTTTTTGCGTGCTACAGGCACTAGATACATGTGCTAAATATACATGAAAAATAGAGCAATTTATGCTATTCCTAATAAAGGGGCAATAGATGCGGAAATGGAGTGAGAAAAATGGTGTGAGTATACGTGATGGTTCTCCAACTCAATACGGAGTTCCTAATAAAGTTTTTTGATAAAAAAATTTGGGTGCTCCTGGCGCCATATCAATGGGCTAATACATACGAAAAATAGATCAATTTGCGTGATTCCAAAAAAAGGTCTTGTAAATGTGGAAATGGGAGTGAAAATATAGTGTGAGTGTACATGATGGTTCGCCAAATAAATACGGATGTCCTCATAAATGTTTTTGAAAAAAAAAAATTAGGTGCTCTGGGCGCCATATCTATGGGCTAATACACACGAAAAATAGAGTAATTTGCGCAATTCCTAATTACAGACATGTAGATGCGGAAATGGGCATAAAAATAATGGTATGAGTATACTTGATGGTTCCCAACTCATTATTAAGGTTCTCAAAAAGTTTATTGAGAAAAAAATTTGGGTCATTTGGGCACTAGATCTATGGGCTAATACACAGAAAAACATAGAGAAATTTGCGATATTTCTAAAAAGGGGCCAATAGATGAGGAAATGGGTGTGAGATCATCATAAAGTTTTTTGATAAAAATTTTTTTTGGATCCTACGGGCGCTAGATCCATTGGCTCATACACACAAAAATAGAGCAATTTGCGCGATTCCTAAAAAAGGGCCTTGTAGATGCGGAAATGGGCGTGAAAAAAATGATCTGAGTATATGTGATGGTTCCCCAACTCAATACGAAGGTCCTTATAAAGTTTTTTGAGAAAAAAAATTTGGGTGTTTCGTGCGCAAGATCCAAAGGTTAATTGACACAAAAGTAGAGGAATTTGCATGTTTCCTAAAAATGGGCTTGTAGGTGCAGAAATGTGCGTAAAAAAATGTTGTGAGTATACGTCATGGCTCCCCAACACAATATTGAGATCCTCATAAAGTTTTTTGAGAAAAAAATTTGGGTGCTTCGGGCGCCAGATTCATGGGCTAATATATAGGATAAATAGAGCAATTTGTGTGATTCATAAAAAATGACCTCTAGATGCGGAAATGGGAGTGAAAAAATGGTGTGAGTATATGTGATGGTTCTCACACTCAATACGAAGGTCCTCATAAAATTTTTTTAGATCAAAATTTTAGATGCTCCGGAGGCCACATCCATGGGATTAACACACGAAAAATAGAGCAATTTTCGTGATTCCAAAAAAGGTTCTGTATATGCGAAAATGAGCGTAAAAAAATTAGTGTGAGTATACGTGATGGTTCCCCAACTCAATAAGGAAGTCCTCGTAAAGCCTTTTAATAAAAAAAATTGGGTGCTCCGGGCGCCAGATACATGGGCTAAAACACATGAAAAATAGAGCAATTTGTGCGATTCCTAAACAAAGATCTTGTAGATGCGGAAATGAGAGTGAAAAAATTGGTGTGAGTATACATGATGGTTCCCCAACTTAATATGGATTTGCTCATAAACTTTATTGAAGAAAAAAAATTTGGGTGCTCCAGCCGCCAGATCCAAGGGCTAATAGACACGAAAGTAGATAAATTTCCGCAATTCCTAAAAAAGGGTTTGTAGGTGCGGAAATGGGAGTGAAAAAAATGGTGTGAGAATACGTCATGGTTCCCCAACTCAATACGGAGGTCCTCATAAAAAATTTTGAGAAAAAAAGATTGGGTGCTCTGGGGACTAGATCTATGGGCAAATTATACACGAAAAATATAGGAATTTGCGCGATTTCTAAAAAAGGGTGTTGTAGATACAGAAATAGGTATTAAAAATGGTGTGAGTATACGTGATGGTTCTCAACCTCAATGCGAAAGTCCTCTTAATTATTTTTGAGAAAAAAAATTTGGGTGCTCCGAGCGCCAGATCCATTGACTAATACACACGAAAAGTAGAGGAATTTGCACGATTCCTGAAAAAGGGTGTTGTAGATGCAGAAATAGGCATTAAAAATGGTGTGAGTATACGTGATGGTTCCCCAACTCAATACATAGGTCCTAAAAGTAATTTTGAGAAAAAAAATTTAGGTGCTTCAAGCTCCAGATACATAGGATAATACACACAAAATATAGAGTAATTTGGGCGATTCCTAAAAAAGGGCATGTAGATGCGGATATGGGCGTGAAAATAAATGTGTGAGTATACATAATGGTTCTCCAACTCAATACGGATGTCTTCATAAAGTTTTTTGAGAAAATAATTTTAGGTGCTCCGGGCGCCAGATCAATGGGCTAATACACATGAAAAATAGAGCAATTTGTACGATTCCTAAAAAAAGAGATGTAGATGCGGAAATGTGTGAAAAAATGTTGTGAGTATACGTTATTGTTCCCCAAATCAATACGGAGGTCCTCATAAAGCCTTTTTACATTAAAATTTTGGGTGCTCCGGACGCCAGATTCATGGGTTAATAAACACGAAAAATAGAGCAATTTTCGTGATTCCTAAAATAAGGTATGTAGATACAAAATTGAGCATGAGAAAAATGGTGTGAGTATACGTAATGGTTCCCCAACTCATTACAGAGGTCCTAATAAAGTTTTTGATAAAATAATTTTTGGTGCTCCGGACGCTAGATACATGGGCAAAAACACACGAAAAATAGAGTAATTTGCGCGAATACTAAAAAAGGGCCTTGTAGATGTGAAAAATGGGTGTGAAAAAAAATGGTGTGAGTATACGTGTTGGTTTGCCAACTCAATACGGAGGTCCTTATAAAGTTTTTTGAGAAAAAAATTTAGGGTGCTCCAGGCGCCAGATTCATGAGCTAATACACACGAAAATAGATTAATTTGCGCGATTTCTAAAAAAGGCCTTATAGATGCGAAAATAGGCATGAAAAATATGGTCTATACACAGGAAAATTATAGAAATTTGCGCGATTCCTAAAAAAAGCATGTAGATGCAGAAATTGACGTGAAAAAATGGTGTGATTAAACGCGATGGTTCCCCAACTCAATACGGAATTCCTTATAAAGTTTTTTGAGAAAAATATTTGGGTTCTCCGGACGACAGATTCATGGGCTAATACACACAAAATAGAGGAATTTGCGCGATTTCTAAAACAAGGCTTATAGATGCAAAAATGAGAGTGAAAAAAATTGGTGTGACTATACGTGATGGTTCTCCAACTCAATACAGATGTCCTCATAAAGATTTTTTAAGAAACAAATGTTGGGTGCTCTGGGGGCCAAATCCATGGGATAATACACACGAAAAATAGAGCAATTTGCGCCATTTCTAAAAAAGGGCATGTATATGCAGAAATGGGAGTGAAAAAAATTGTGTGAGTATACGTGATGGTTCCCCAACTCAATACAGAGGTACTCATTAAGTTTTTTTAGAAATTCTTTTTGAATACTCTGAACGCTAGATCCATGGGCTAATACATACGAAAAATAAAGAAATTTCCGCGATTCAAACAAAAGGCCTTGTAGATGCGAAAATAGGCTTGAAAAAAATGTTGTGATTATACATGATGATCCCCAACCTCAATACGGAGGTCCTCATAAAGTTTTTTGAGAAAAAAATTTGGGTTCTCCGAGTGCCAGATCTATGGGTTAATACACACGAAAATAGTGAAATTTGCGTGATTCCTTAAAAAGGGCCTATAGATGCAGAAATGAGAGTGAAAAAAAATATTGTGAGTATACGTGATGGTTCCCAAACTCAATACATATGTCCTCATAAAAATTTTTAAGAAAAATATTTTGGATGCTCAGGGCTCCAGATCCATGGGCTTAATACACACGAAAAATAGGGCAATTTGCACAATTTCTGAACCTGTAGATGCGGAAATGGGCATGAAAAAAATTGTGTATGTATACGTGATGGTTCCCAAAATCAATACGGATGTCCTCATAATGTTTTTTGAGAAAAATATTTTGGGTGCTCCAGGCGCTAGATCCATGGGCTAATACACACGAATTTGAGTGATAGTTCCCCAACTCAATACGGAGGTCCTCATAAAGTTTTTTGAGCAAAAAAAATTGGGTTCTCTAGAATTTTGGTGATACAAGATTCCGACTTATTTTTGGCCGAAGTTTTTCGTGGACGTCCATTACAACCTTATTAATGGCGTGAGTTGGTCTTGAGGGGAAAACGGAAGCATATTCAAGTTCAAACGAGCTCCAAAGTGGGAAAAACCAGATTTTACCATTTTTCATGTGCTATAGTCCATTAATTTTTGGTGATACAAGAGGTTCTCATAAAGTTGTTTTTATAGAAAATTTTCTTAGATTCCCCAAGGCTCCAGATCTATGAGCTATTACACACGAAAAACCAAGAAAGGCGGCTATTTTTTGTAAATACAAAAATATGTCTTAGAAATGGTGGAACTATAGCAATGTATCCCCAACTCATTACAGAGGTTCTCATTAAGTTTTTTTTTAAAAAACATGTTGGGTACTCCAAGAGGCTAGATCCATAGGCTAATACACATGAATTTTTTTTAAAAAAATTGGCGAGTTTCTAAAAGTTTGCTCGTAAATGCGAAAATATGCCTCAAAATTGTGGGAATATACGCAATGCTTCCCCTACTCAATATGGTGGTCCTCATTAAGTTTTTTCAGAAAAATATTTTGGGTGCTCCAAGGCGCTAGATACATTGGCTAAGACACACGAAAAATCAAGAAAGTCGACTAATTCCTAAAAGTTGGCTCGTAAATATGAAAATATGCCTTAAGAAAATGGTGGGACTACACGCAATACTTTCCCAACTCATTACGAAGGTCCTCATAAAGTTTTTTTCAGAAAAATAGTTTGAGTGCTCTAAGGCGTCAAATCTGTGGACTAATACACACGAAAAATGAAGAAAGTCGGCTATTTTCTAAAAGTTGATTTGTAAATGTGAAAATATGCCTTAAAATGGTGGGACTATACGCAATTCTTCCCCGACTCATTACGGAGGTCCTCATAAAGTTTTTCTGGAAAAACAATTGGGTGCTCCAAGGCGCCAAATCTATGGGCTAATACACACGAAAATAAAAAAAATTGGCTAATTCCTAAAAGTTGGTGTAACATCTCGCAAATTGAAATAACTAGGAAGGAGTTAATAATTGGAAATAGTCGGTTTTTGAAAGATTGAAAATTTGGAAATTTTGTTAAGTTAGAATAGGTTGAGTTTTGGTCAACTTCAAACGGTCATAACTCTTAGCTCATGATAAGCTAGGTGTACTTCCAGATATGGTAAGAAAGATCTTGGAATAATCTTTCCAACGCCGCCGAGTTTACATGATTCCAAGTTCGTATGAGTGATATATTCCCTTTGCAAGTTGGGCTGTTCGAATAAGGAAAGTCCAATCCGGATTTCGGAAGGGTAATTTAGTTTTTTCCTTACCCAATTGTTTTAATTCATTTTTAGGAGTTTAATTGGGGTAAAGTCAAATTTTAGTCAGTTTAGAAAAGTTGAAGTTTGATACGCTCAAATTACACCTCCTTTCAGAAGCATAAGCGATCGTTATCAAATAAAGAACCTAACTTGTAGTTTGGGATCGATCCCACGAGGAAAATGGTTTAGACTTTACTTTTAACCAACAATTATATTCAATTAGTAAATTATTTCCAGAAACAGGTAATAAAAAAAGGGGGTTGTGCTTGTGTAAAACAAATAGTAAGACTTAATATTGTAATCAATAATTAAATTCAACTTT
>JAJOOF010004769.1:0-67133 GCA_029582545.1 Solanum lignicaule | reverse complement strand
AGATATGACCCTCCAAAGTAGACCCTCGAAAAAGGCTTCACTTGGAAATTTCGGATTTTGATACGGTTGCTCTAAAATTTGGGTTAGACCCATTTCCCACTCAATTTGACCCCCTAACCAAGAATATGAAGTTGGATTTTCGAAAAACGAAATGGATTTTTTTATGTATAGCTAAACAAGTTTCCGGTAACTTCCGAAGCACATTTTTAAGAACTTATTGGGTCATTTCACATGCGGACCTTCATGGTCCGTGGTCCTACACACGACCCATGGAGGCGTCCGTGGAGCCTTACCAGTAAGCCCCCTAGCTAGTCCCTCCAGACCACAGCCCGAGTGGAGACCACAGACACTTTCACGGTCTGTGGTCTTTCACACAGGCCGTGGTAGGGCTCGTGGACTCAGATCCTCAGCTAGTAGTCACCAAGTCCAGACCACGATCGACTTCATGGTCCGTGGTCCCTTTCACGGTCCGTGAAGGTGGTTGTGGTCAGTCCATCTGCAGTTTAAGTCAGGGTTATTTCTGTCTTTTCCTTATTCGTTGGACACCTAAACTACGTCGTTTTAATCCTAAGTTTCATGGTTTTAGTCAGTTTAAACCTAGAAACATAACTAGAACTTACCCAAGTCAGATCTTTAATCAAAACTTAGAAAATTAGAAGCGAAAGGAGAGAAAGAGGCGACCAACCCTAAGTTCAAGAACGCAACAAGTTTCCTCCAGTTGCAGCCCCGAAATCGAAAGATTTCTCCGTGGAATTCGTCACCAACTATGTGGGATTTCACTAGTGGATTCCTTTCACCCATTAGGTCCCTAGTTTTCAGTCAGTTCTTGATTCCCTTATTATGACTAGACCTTGGATTTCTTGAATGTTAGAATTGTTGGGTTCTTAGCTGTTAGAATGATCCAAATCAGATTAGTACGTTAGTATTCAGTTTATTGCATGAATTCCAGAACCCTAGCTATGTATTTCTGTAGTTCTTGAATTACACATGCTAGGTCAGATATTTCAGCTATTCAGTTGTACATGCCACAGTTATTAATGCATCAATATCAGTTTAATTGTTGCATCCTCAGTTTGCATGTTCAGTTTGAGCTATCCAGTAACTTACAGAAATTCAGTCATAATGTGTAAATTACTCAATCCACTGGGAGTAGCATAATACCGAGTTGGACTAGGGTTCAGTGTACCCAAACATTCCCAGAACTACTAGCCACGTATGTTGGAAGTCACCTCTGTGGGCATCATTTCAGTGATCACGCCAGCATGCCTCTCCACCTTTGGCCGGGTGTACTGGGTCCTCTCGATGGGGCGTATACATCGGACTCCATATTTAGCTCATGTGGTTTTATTATCGGTTACAGTTCAGTCGGATTCTATTACATTGACCATGTATCAGTATTCAGTCTCAACATGTTATAAATTGGTCATTGCATTCAGTTAGCTCAGTATTCAATATCTATATCATGTTCAGATTATATCATTGCTTATGTGCTTTGTTCAGTTATATGTTATTTCAACTTTATTCTATCTTGCATGCTCAGTACCTTTCAAGTACTGACGCATACTCTGCGCTACATCTTCTCGTGATGTAGGTTCAGGTTCTCAGCATCCAGATCACGCTTAGATCGATTCCCGATCTCCACTTTAGTAGAATCAGTGGTGAGTCCTCATTCTCCAAGGATAATAGTCATGAGTTTCTTTTCAGTATTTTCAGTCCTTTAGTTTCAGTTTTGCTAGACTTAGCTGGGGCCTGTCCCAACATTTCTAGTTAGTTAGAGGCTATTTTCAGACATAGTTAGACTCAACTTAGTATTGAGTTAATATCTTCTTTGTATTAAACTCATCAGTTTTCATTTATCTCAGTTATAGTATATGGGTATTCCCCATCTTTTCATTTTATTTATATTTTAGCTTCCGCATCAGTTTATTATCTTTAGTATGCTCGTGATCATGCCAGAAGGGTTAGTTGGGATCACTTGTGGTCCTAGGTCCCGTGTCCGCATTTCGGGGGTAGTTCGGGGTGTGACAATACCCTTCCAATAAAAGTAGGTCATGACCTTCCTAGTAGTGGAATAAATGCCTGAATGCCCACCAATAGGAGTAGAATTCCATAGTGATAAGATTTTGGCCCTAAGGGAAGCATTATCACCAATAACTAATTTCCCTTTTTTTCTTGGTTGTGCATTAAGCCAAGTGAAATGCTTATGAGGTTGCGCTTGCAAGGATTGAATAAGGACCTGTAACGTAGGATCCGTAGACCAACTAGCTTTGATCTCATCTCATAAATCAGCTTGTACTGAAGACATCATCATGGACATAAGTTCTGCACCTTGGATCCTAGACAAAGCATCGACAACCAAGTTTTTCTTACCCTTTTTATATTGAATTTCAAAGTCGGAAGGCAACAATTTAGCCAACCACCTACTCTGAAAATCTGTACGTAGGTTTTGCTCTAATAGATACTTCAAGGATTTGTGATGAGTTTTAAAAATGAAGTGTTGACCAAGTAAGTAGTGGGTCCACTTGCTGACAACAAATACCAAGGCCAATAATTCCTTCTCGTACATAGATAAAGAAACATGGCATGCAGATAAACCCTTGCTAATGAAAACAATAGGGTGGTCATGTTGCATAAGGACAACACCAATGCCAGTACCACATGCAGCTATTTCAACAACAAATGGAATCGAGTAATTAGGTAGAGCTGATTTCAACTCCATAAAGGCTTGAAAAACACTGTTAGACCATATGAAATTATCCTTTTTCAGTAACTCAAAATGAAACCATATCTCTGAATAAATTTTCTATAATAACCTGCCAGACCTAAGAAACCCCTACATTGTTTAAGCGTACTAGGAATAGGCCAACTCTTAACAACCTTGATATTTCTTTGGGAGTGGAAACCCCTTCATAGGATATAAAATGCCCCAAATACGCACTTTGATTGCTTTGGCAACAATTAACGGTTGATCATAAGGTCAAAAACTAACTTCAAATGGTTGGCATGATCCGATAATGACCTGCTATAAATCAAAATGTCATCGAAGAATACTAATACAAATTTCCTCAAATGTGATTCATCAAACATTGGAATGTAAAAGGTGCATTAGTTAAGCCAAAAGGCATAACTAGGAAGTCATAGTGACCCATATGAGTTTTGAAAGCAGTTTTAGGGACATTATCAACTACCGTCCTAATATGGTGATAACCAGATCTCAGATCCACCTTGGAAAATACTCTTGCTCCTGTCAAATCATACAAGAGATCATCAATAATAGGGATAGGAAACTTGTCCTTTATTGTCACTGATTAAGCTCCCTATAATCTACACATAATCTCCATGTTCCATTTTTTTTCCCACAACCACCACTAGAGAAGAGAAGGGATTGTTACTATATTGAATAACACCTTGTTGGAGCATGTCGCTGACCAACTTCTCTATAATATCTTTCTTCATAGATGAGTATTTGTAAGGTCTAACATTGACAGGTTTAGCTCCATTTTGTAAATGAATCTTACGATCAAATGGACCCTTAGAGGAGGTAACGTTGTAGGTTCAGAAAATATCTTATGATATTGATTAAGTAAAACATCAATTTTAGGTGCTATGGTTTCCTCCTTTGATAACTGCAGGGCAAAATTCTATCCCACAGAGTCCCCATTCATAAATTGCAACATTTGTAACATGAATAATTCAACCTGATATCCTGATAACTTGTTCACAACTTTGGAACTGGTCAACCTACAATCTTCATGCACCCCTTTAAGTATATGTTTCTTCCATTGGTGATTGAACTACATAGTAAACTCGGTAAAATCAATGGTCATTGGACCTAGTGTCTTCATCCATAATGCTCCCAGAACAATATCATATCTACCAATAGAAAACACTATTAAGTCAGACAGATAAATAGTGCCCTGCAGTATCCACTCAAAGTCCCTAGCGACTCTAGTTGTGGTCTCCTTAGCAGTGTTACCAAAACTCACATAGCTCGTGGGAGTAGGAATAACAGTGCATCCCAACCTTTTAACACAATCTTTATCAATAAAATTGTCTGTACTACCTCCATCGAGTAATATTTGAACTGGTCTCTTACCACTATAACCCTTCACATGAATAGTTTGCGCACCCTGAATTCCAGCAAGGGCACACAGTGAAATCAAAGTAGTAGCACCATAGACTATGGTTTCATCTTTCACATACTTGTTATCATTAATTGGAGATTTCAGTTCAAGTTCTAGATCGTCTAACTCGACACTGTCCATTTCTAGCATAAATAAATGCTTAGGGAGATTTCATTTATGACCAATGTTGTACTTCTCATTGCAAAAGTAACACAACTCCTGAGCCCTCTTTGCTTGCATTTAAGCTAGGGATATAGTTCTCCTAGGTCTGCCTCCAATAGAAGATGGTGAATTCAATAGAGTTCCCTGATTATAATTGGTAGGTTGTGACATTGTAACAAGTGTCTCGTGATGTTGCTTCCTAACAATTCCTCCTTGAACTCCGGATGCTCTTTGAGATCTAGCATTAGCTAGCTGAGTAGCTTCAGTTAGTCTAGCCAACCTAAACACCTTAAGCAAAATTTGTGGTTCATGCGTTAGTATAGTTCCTACCAATTCATCCTTCAATCCATCTAAGAAACATGAAATGGCTTGGGCAGTAGTGAAATTACATTCCGTCAAGAGTCTACTAAATGCAAATCGGAATTCCCTTACTGCTCTAGTTTGTCTTAGTTGCTTAAGTTCAAGCATAAGAACAGAAAAATTGTCTCCAAAAGTTTCAGTTATTGCTCTCAAGTATTCATCCCACCCAGGTACGTTAGGTGGAACTCTACACCGCAAGTAAGCTTGGTGCCAAGCTAAAGCCTCATCTTCCAAGTTCATTGCTATCAACCTTAATCTATGGTTTACTGCAGTTTTATCTATAGAAAAATACTGATCTCTCCGATACAATCACGTTTTCAGATTTTCTGCATTGAAACGAGGGAAAAGTAAATTATAATTACGATGGTTACAAGCATGAAATAGATTAGGGCCCAAAATTCCATGACCAACAATTGATGGTGGTTCAATTGAACTTGAAGCCGCACCTCTCTCCTTGGCTTGTTGGTGCAGTCACATTCCATCAACAGTGTCCTTCAATGATTGGACTAATCGCATTACCTCTACTAGTCTACGATCTATGTCCAACCTTAATTCCTGATGTCGCTCATTCATAACAGAGTGTAGGTCCAATTGTTGAGCTGCCAAACCCTCAAATTACTCTTGGACATTGTATTCAGCTGCTTCAGTAATTGTTTTAATAGTTTTTCGTGATCCCATAGTGTGAGATTAACCTGACTCTGATACCAATTGATACCAAAATGAAGGTATCAAGGGAATACAATGTAGATAAGAAGAAGAAAGAAGAAGAATTAAGAGGAAGAATAAATGAGAAATTAAGAGAGAATTAGAGAGGAAATGGAAATTGTATTGAGCTTAACACATTCAGATCACGTGTTACAAGTATCATCCACTTCTATTAATACTACTTAATCAGAATTAAAAGAAAATATAATGAAAAGTAAAAATGGATATTGTAACTGGCTCTAACTACTTTTTCCGCCAAAATAGTAATCATGATAATGGTGTAATCGTCCCACTCAGCAATGATGTGGCACCTACCATGTGATTGAAGTATTACATGGCTCTTGAACCCAAATTGGTATAGTTTTCTTTCTATATTCATGCATTGGCATTAACTCTTCGTTTCTTTAAGTCAGTGGATGCTTGTTTCTACGTTTATGAATTTTTTTCTTCTACAATTTTCATCAGGAGAGGGGAGCTGTGAGAATTGAATACTTGTTTTTCAAACCACACCACTAGGATTAAAAGAAATATTGAGATAAGTAGACTCCTATCAAAATAATCAAGCTCCGTGGCTAGTCTGCGCTCTTTCGACTTTTCAAACTTAGCGAATTGAAACATCTTAGTAGCTAAAGGAAGGGAAACCAACCGAGACCCCGTTAGTAGCGGCGAGCAAGAGCGGATTGGGGTTTGAAGAAACATAGTCAATAAATATATATATTTTGTGTATATATATAAAATACATTTTTTGATACAAAATAGCATATAATTATTTTGTCAATTTGCCAGTGAATATAATTATATTCAGGGAAAAAGGCATAAATTCACCCCTAAAGTTGTACCGAAAAGTCAGTTACACGCTTAAATTATTGAGGCGACCTATTACACATTTATACTACTCAAAAATGAATTTAATACCACCCTCAAAGCGGAGATGGAAATAAAATTAAACAAAAAATAAATAAGGCGCGTTTGAGTTAGAAAAAAGGTAATTTTTTCTTATCACAAACACTCTTTTTGCTATGGCTAATAAGAAAAATATTTTTTTCATGATAAATTTTCAAGAGAAAAATATAAAATAACATTGCGGGATAGAAATCCATCGCAAAAATCGCGAAGTTGTTCAATTAATTAGGTTCACTGCTCAAAATATTTTCCGACGAGACATTCAAAATTGGTCAATCCTTACTATTTCCACATCAAATCAGCACGGATTATTCAATTTATTTTTGTGTTTTTTTTTGTTGATTGTGAGCATTTGAAATAAGAAAATTTTCAAATCTTGCTTTTTATTTTGTATAAATTTTTTTTGGGTTTTTGCACAAAATTCAAAATTTTAATGTATGTTCATAGATCTTTCTTCTCTCAGAAAAATTCTCTCTAGATTTTCTTCAAAATCAGTAATAGTAAATCGAGCACTAAATTTTCAATTGCCTAACTAAAATCTTTGCAAATAAACATTGCAAATTTTCACAATTCTCCTCTTTGAGCTTGAATGAAATTTGTAATTGTGATAAAAAAATTTGGTGGGTTTGGTAATGGGTGAAAAATTAGTGGTGGTATGACTTTTAATTTCAATAATGACAATGAAACTCGTGATTTTGATGTGGATGTTGAATTTATGGTTATGATAAATTTCAATGATAGTGATGCGGTTCCAATAGTAAATTTATTTAAATTTATGATGGTTGTTGTCGATTTTTTATGATGACAATGGTTGTGGGAAGATTCTGGTGGTGAATTTGACTATGGGCAGTGAAATTTGTGGTGGTGGAGAAGTGAATTTGATGATAATAGCAACAATGATAGTGATTTGATGGTGTATAGGGAAGAAGAAGAAATTGGGTGACATGATTTTATTTTTTTTAAAATCTGACGTAATTATTGATGTGGCAGTGACATGGTGATGACGTGGCACGAGTGTGAAACACTTTCTCATCATGTGACTGGATGTATGTGCGTCAAGATTGAAATAACTTTTAAGTAATTCAAGTGTGTCATAGGTCGTGACAATAGTTTAAGTGTGTAACTGACAAGTTTAGGGGGGAATTTATGCCTTTTAGTGTCAAAAATACATCTAAACTATTTTTTTTTAGTTTCATACTGGTAGTATGAGTTTTATAGCTAAACTATCACTCATTAGTTTGAGAAACACACTTCATTGATGTGCATAATACACTCTCTTTTATTTTAAAAAAAATACTTGTCACATAGTGCTGCATGGATAAAATATTCCACATTGACAAAAATTAAATAAACTATTAATATTAGTTAAAAGTTAAAGATTAAAGTATTACAATCCAAAAAAAAAGGAAATTATTTTTTAAAAGTAAAATTTAAAATATTTTTCTCACCTCACTCCACCACTTTCCTCTGTACCCCCTTCCCCCCAGACAATCCCTCTGTTTTTGATTGTCTTGTAATAAATGGACATGACAGAATAGATGGATCAACTAAACTTCACAATTATGTAGCACCTTGAAAAGAATTTTTATTAACCAAAAATGGCAAACGTTAAAAAGTAGTGAAGAAACAATCAAAACAAAGTGCTTAACAAGCATTCCTTCGACTTTTTCACATAAAATCAAACAAAGTGCATCTATAAAGACATAGCAAAGGTTGGTAATTGGTATTACTAAGATCTACTTCCCAGTGATTCAAAAGGCACATCTACCCGTGCCATATCAATGCAAAGTGCACGTCCAACACCTAGGTACCTCTCAGGAGTTCAAGCCTGGTGAGGTGTATGCTACCGATGTGTCATCCAATAGCACATTAAAGGCCTCTTACTCGCATTAAAGGAAAAATACATAAATAACCCTCCACATGTGTTCCCAAAAATCATGTAAGAATGTTTAGTTCAATGAACATACGTATATATATTAGGAAAACAAGGTTAAACTAAAGTACAAAATGACATACTCTCTTAGGTATTGCCATTATATACAAAGGTAGTGACGAAAGTAGTTTACAGAAAGTATTTCATCCTAACATCTCTCTTCATGGCCTCGTATACAGCTTGAACCTGGACGAGGGAAATCATGTCATACAATGGATCATGGCACAGTGGATTGACAAATTTAAGGTACAAAAGCCAAAGGATATTACCTGCTCACTGGAAACAACTTGAATGGGTCCGATATTTACTGATACGTATTTTCCACCTGAAGATAGCTTCTGCTTCACCTGGCCCTGAATAGAAGCAGAAATACCTTAAGATATGGCTCAATCTAGTTCGCCTTAACACACAGATTAAGGTTCGATTCAGTCTCTCTCACACACACACACATAGTGTATTGTTAATTACGTCCCCATAGAAGCATGTCTGTACTATTAAAAAAGTTAAAAGATAATCAATAGGGAAGAACCAACATACACACCGAATAGTAAAAAAAAAAGGGAATTTTGTGCTTGCCCCTTTTAGTCTTTGGGTTGATACCTGGTTTTCATGATACAAGCGCTTATGGCTTAAAATTTCTTGCCTTGTCCTCAAATCCTCTATATGCACTAATGGTTGCTGGAAAGGAAAGAGGCTCAGAGCCTCTGACTAGCAGGTTGGGACACCAACTTAAGGTATTCTGGCCCGTAAATTACTTAGGGGTTATTTAGTTGCTGGTTTGAAAGAAAGTTAATCATGTATTAAAACTCACATAATTAATATCACGTTTGGTAGTTTTTTAGTTGCTTTTTATAAAATTCAGCAATCAAGAACTGTGTTTGATTATCATTTTACAAACCTGCATAAATAAAACATGTATAAGTTATGACTAAATTTATATATTAGTTTATGTGGGGTAGAAGATTGGAATAACTAATACATGGATTGTAATACATGAATAACTAAACTTCAGGTTACTAATCTCTGCATAACTAATCTCTACATTACTAATAACTGCATAATTCTAACAAGCAACCAAATGACCCCTTACTGTATGTAGTCTGATCATAGTCCACTTTTCGATCAGTTGTGCTGAGAAAACAAAGACATTTCCCTCTAGAAGGTCTTATTTTGTACATGAAGCATGCACATTTCTAGCATAGATACAAACATAAGAAGACAGATTTTCCCAAAGATGTAGGACACGAGACAATGACATGACAACCAATGCTTTTTTATAACTGAGAAATCATTGTTTGCAACTTTGGAACTCGGTGGGTATTGGATTCGCTCCTCTACTCTTCTCCACTTAAATATCACACTTCATTCAAAGCAGGTTTCGAATTCGCAATGTGCATCGACCCCACATCCCATGCTATAGTATCTTTACCATTGAACCAACGCTATGGGGTCATGAAAACCAATGCATTAACTAATGATATGCCTGTATATAGCTCCGATCATTTTTTGTGACATGTGAATCTTTTTTAAAAAAAACTAATATAGTTCCATACATATGGCCATACTTATCTACTCTTGTCAACTTTTTGCAACACAAATACCTTGTGTAATTAGTAAATTATTAGAGGTGGCCAGCATAGCCCTGAATGCTGATGAATACAAATTACCAGTTTCCAAAAAAAATAAAAATACCTCGTGTAATTAGATTACAACATTAGTTCACCTCTTCCATTTTCATTTTTTGTTGTCATACAAGAAATACTTTCTAGGAGCTCAAAATCTATAACTCCCTCCGTTTCATGTTATGTGACTCTATTTGACTAAGCATGACGTTTAAGAAGAAAGGAACATCTTTTAACATATCATAATATTTGTGTGGCCATCACATTAGAAACTTATGGTCTTAAGCATGTCATCACATTTGTGTGACTAAAACTTTAGGGGTAAAATGGAAAGTTCAAGTTAGTAGTTTTCATATTTAGAAAAGGATCATTCTTTTTAAAACAAACTTAAAAGGAAATAGGGTCACATAAACGGGAATGGAGGGATCATAGGATTAATGACTAACTTCTAGAAAGAATACCATTATGTATAGGATGAGAGAAATTTCATGATATACCTCACAAAACTGGCATTGTTTTGTGAGGATCTTTTATGGTTGATAAGTGTTTTTGTAGGTCCCGATCACACCTCACAAACAAACACCTCTCTTATACGTCTATTTATTTTTCAAACCTTCTCTTTCAACTATTTCCACTCCCACGTTCAGTCCCTCCTCCTCACACACCCAAGTTCTTTTTCTCTCAAACTCCTCTTATACTTGAAAGGGCATAGTTTTTTGTTGTATCTTTCATCTCCATTATTTTTTGATTATTTAACTTAATATTATTAAATCATGGATGAAACTTATTTAGCTTCATGCAATTGTCAAGAATCTTAAAAGAAAATGGGTTTGATATTCTTTCTGGCATATTTCAATGATTTCTTAATTACCAGATGCCAAAAGTGAAATGAGTAGAACTAGAAAAAGATCTCATGGCAAAGTCTTGTTGAGGGATTTATTTAGAATAGAAAAGGGTCATATTTACCTTTCTACTCTTAGAAAAGGGTTATATTTACCCTTCATTATACTTTTTGGTTATATTTGCCCCTACCATCCAACTTTGGGTTCATATTTACCCTTTCAACTGTTAAGTTCCACATCACCCCTTTTATTGTCCTACGTCGCTTCTATGTGGCACCTACATGGATATAATCTTTCTCTAATTTAATTATTATACCTCATCCCAATATTATAAACCCGAGTTGAGAACGCCCAAAAGGAGGTTGCTAGGGTTTCTGCAACTGCAGCGTAATGGGGAAGGGAATAGGAAGCTTTGGTAAGAGGGGGAACAAGATCCACACACTATGTGTGAGGTGTGGAAGACGGAGTTTCCATCTCCAGAAGAGCCGTTGCTCTGCTTGTGCTTACCCTGCTGCCCGTAAAAGGACATACAACTGGAGTGTGAAGGCAATTCGCAGAAAGATAACTGCAATTGGCTGCATGATTCGTAACGTCCCTCACAAGTTCAAGACCAATTTCAGAAGGTACTGAAGCAGCTCCAAGAAAGAAGGCAGTAGCTTCGGCTTGAGGCCTTTGAGACAGATACTTGAGAGGCTATTAGTGGTAGCTTAATTTTGATATTTCGAGTGTTAGAGACTTAGAGCTAATGGAGATAATTATTGTTTTGTGTACAAATTTGCATCACCATATGCTTTTTAAAATCAATTTCTATGTAAAATGGTTACAATATTGGGGGTGAGGTGTAATAATTAAATTAGAGAAGATTATATCCATGTAGGTGCCACGTAGGATAATGAAAGGGGTGATGTGGATCTTAACAGTTGAAAGGGTAAATATGAACCCAAAGTTGGATGGTAGGGGGAAATATAACCAGAAAGTATAACGAAGGGTGAATATATCCCTTTTCTAAGAGTACAACGGCAAATATGACCCTTTTCCCTATTTAGAATGTTCCATTTTTCTCTTTCCAGTAAGTATTATATTCATGCCCTTTGAGTTGCCTTAAATTGTTTTTACTAAAACGAATTTTAGCAACTATCACTGGAACCAGCATAAGATGAAACAGAAATAGAACAAAATTCACCTTTTTTTGTCAAATATGTAATAGTAACCTCCAGATTTACCTCAGTTTTTTTTTTTTTGATAACCGTGGTGTCCGGGCCAGCTTTCACGCACCTCGACTAATTCCACGGGATATTGATCTCCTCCCACCAGCAGGTACCAGTCCACCAAGGCTAAGACAGATAGAAAGAAATCACCTAGTGTTTTTGTCTCTGCTGGGATTTGAACCTGAGACCTCATGGTTTTAAACCCACTTCATTGACCACTAGGCAACACCCTTGGGTGCATATAACCTACAGATTTACCCAAGTTTTTTTTCTTTTTATTTTGGCTTCTTCAAATTCTTACATTTTGCTGCAATATACTGTGATTCTCTTTTTCTTCTTATGTTTCTCATTCATTACTTTGTGAGTTTCTTTAGAGTTTTGTGGTTGAACTCACCGAGTTATTGATGTTAGAGAGGAAGGTGTGACAAAAAAGAAAGGTCCAAGAAGAAAGGTACTGGGAATGTGAAAACAAGCAAAGTCTGGGAAGTAAAAAAGAGATAAAAGAAAAGGCGAAAATGAGATATAAGAGAAAATGGGAGTTTGTTTGTTTGGGATTGGGACCCACAAATGCCACATGTCCTGAAATAAAAAGCTCCATACAACTAGTGTCAGTTGTGTGAGACATAATAATAAGCTTCATAGAATGATTGGAATGACTTCACAGAGAATGGTGGTTGACTCCGCTCAATCACTTCGCAAATTATTGTTTACAACATCCAGGTGCAAGCAATATCAATGAAATGATCTTGACTTATGAAACAAAAAAGTCGGACTATTACAACATCTCAGTGTAACATCAATGGGATGATCTCGACTAAAAGAAATCAGATATGAGAGTAACTTGTACAAAGAACTGACTCGCAATATCTGGTCTCAGTTCATTCCTGAAATGAAATTTGTCATTTGAGTTCCAAGAGAAAGTGAAGTTGAAGATAAAAGGATGAGATGCTTGAGATTTGTGAGATCTTCCATAAGGAATACTCTAGAGAAAGAGCAGGTGGTGGCACCTAAAAGATTGATCTCTCTTCAGGAAACCTTTATGCCAATTTAACTGTATACAATTTTGACACTCTAGCTGAACTAGATCCTTGCCTACTGTCAAGAATATCTATATTTGTTCAATGGAGTAGTGTAGAATATCTAGTATGTTAATTAGGAGATTACTTTGGAACAATACAGTCCTTGTAAATAAAGTAACTAATTAAATGGACAAACAACACTCTTACAGCTTTGGTCTAATGGAAAGAGCACAGTGCGTGATGTGTGGGACTGTGGGTTAGGCACATGTACGGGTTCCAACCCTGCCATGGACAAAAGCCCGATATTTAAGTAGAGAAGGGTAGGGCCAAACCTATTATCTACCGAATTTTGAACCGTGCACCACTGGAGGGAATTGTCAGTTATCAGGAAAAAAAAAACAGACGAACAGCTCCCAAGTCCTCCATAAAGAAGACACCTTGTATTGAGTTTTAAAATTAAGAATAATAACAGATTCTGCATCTCCTTATTTCACATGATATCAGAGCCAACAAGGGAAAACATCGGAGTCTAAATGCTTAGTCACCGGAAATGTTTTCTTGCAAGATTGGAAAGTGATTCATTCACTTTCTCCAAAACTGTATCAATCCTAATAGGAAATTGATCAACCAACCAAATCAAAACTTTGCCTCAACGAGATGAACGTAGCATCCAATATGTCTAATCTCATCAGCTTAGTGGCACGTGTCCATCTCCAATGTGTCCATATAGCACCATCAACCATATCATTCGCCCCTGTCTGCTCAATCATCACACCACATAAGCAAATTACATTCCCTGCAAGGGTTTCATGACATCCTGAATTGAAATTAAAATCTCCAAATTTGACTCCTAAACAACAATGGAAACCAAGAAACCGTAGTTCGTCTAATGTTTACTTCTTTGAAGAATTAGATTCTTGGAGGAGGATTTCATTTTGAAGAGAACCAATGTATCACACACAGCAGTAGAAATGGACAGGTCACCGCCATATGCTAGGATATACTTAGGTTTCCATGCCGCATCGCTAGCCATCAAGAAATAAAACCATTATACTTTTTGGTACTAATTAAAGTAAGTTCCTAAAACTCAAGGTAGCTAATAAGTCTTCAACCATCTCCTTCGTACGTACCGATAACTCAGCACGCCTCACTCACACTTCATCTTTTGTTCACTCGATTTCTGATTCATGTACCTTAGATCACATATCTGGTAGATAATTTTTTTCATATCAATCCACTCCTTTATCACTATCCATAGCCAAACTTATCAATGGTACCACAACAATGGCTAAGGACACTTGTCAAGTCTCTATTATTCCACTAAATCCTTATTGATATGGTATTTGATTTTCCATATTAAGTTTCACATAACTTATGTGAGTTCAATACCGAAAACCAAATGTTGTATTGACTATACAAAGATTATATTAATAATGAAATCAAACATTGTATAAGTTAAAGCCCGTTTGGATTTTTAGATGGGAGGATATTTTTAAATGGTTCAGCGTTTCGTTGGTGATGCCAAGATCCGTGAAGGAGTTGATGTTCAGCTGTAAGAGTGGAGCTAGGAGAAGAAAGCACAAGGCCTGGAATGTTACTCCTCTTGCTTTAATGAGGGCCATTTGGAAAGAGAGAAATTTGGAGAGATTTTGAAGGGGTGGAGATGAGCTTTGCTCATTTGAGGAGTAGGCTCCAATCCCTTATTTACTTTAGGTGCACCCATGTAGTTTCTCTGTATATAGAGGATTGGGTGTCTTTTGGAGAGAACCATTTTTGTAGGTTTTTCCTCTTTTTGGTATACCACTTGTAAATGATCAAGTTGACCTTATTTATTACCAAAGAAACCTTTTGCTTGATTTTTTAAAAAAAAAAACAATGCAGTGGGTCTTTAGGAGATTCTGGCATGCACCAGTAACTTCAAGAAAATTTAAGAACATGCATCATGGTTTGTGATTCTGTGATGGATAAGCAAGTGTTTTGCATCTTTATTAACTTCTTAACACATTATCATCTATTCCATATAGTTATACTTCTTTGTAGATTGTGCAGGGTCAAGCAAGTCTCTCCTATACTAGCCATGAAAAAATTCTACTTTGTAAGGTGTTTTGTTTCTCCATATCAATTTTTATGGGCATACTTATTCTTGTTCATTTTGAGACAAAAAATCATATCAAGATTTCATTGTGAATAGGTCATCCTTATCCTATGTTCCTTCCATACTGTCCTATCTGGCATTAACTGTTGACCTTGGAAGCTTTCTATCATCAGTAGTTCCTGATCATTTCACCTTCTCCTTGAGGGAAATTGGCTTGGTTCTTCTTATGGTGTCAAATGGGTGAGTTGGTCAAATTTGGGCAGGTCAAAACAGTTGAGTCAATGGACGGTCATGACCTAACTCGCCTAAAATCTGTTTGGGCCAAAATGGGTTGGATTGAGATAGGTTAAATTGCAGGTCATAAGTCAACCCACCCAATAGTTATTGATATTGAAGCAACACTGAGTCAAAGTTACTCAACATCTGCTTGGGTCAATACTTGTGGAAGGTGAGACATAGGATGGGAAGCTGGGTGGAAGGTGGCGTGAAGATGGTGCTTTTAGTCTTAGTCAATGTTGGACTTCGACTAACACTTAGATCATAAGGCAGTTAGAAGAAGCATATCTCAATAACTGAATTCTGAAACTTTGGCCCTTAGACAATACTTTGACACAAACAGAGTGCAGCTGAAGAATTTCACGGGTTTATTAGCTGATCAGTTTAAAATATGGGTCAATTCAGATAACAACCCAATTGACTCATTAAGAAAATACGTATGATCCAACACTAAGAGTTTGGGCGAGTTCGGAGGATTACACATTTCTAGGTCAAATTTGACACCTTAAACAACAATAAACCTAGTATATAGTCCCACAAATAGGGTCCGGGGAGGGTAGAGTGTACACAGACCTTACCTCTATCTTGTTAGGTAGAGAGGTTGTTTCCGGAAGGAGTAATAATTTTTCTTGCTCATTTTCCTTCTATATACTTAAGGATGAGACAAATCATACCACATAACTGACTTTGAAGTGAAGACAACGATAGTTCTTACGCCAATCTGACTTTAAAACAAGACAGTAATTCCACTGACCCCTTGAAAATCACCCACAACTCTTGTGTCTCACTGACTCAACTATACCAATTAATACTTTTCTCTCTCCCTTTCTTTTTCTATATACCAAAGGAGGGGACAGATCAGACCACACAGAGGCAGATGTAGCATACCAATATCGGGTTCATTTGAACTCAATGCTTTCAACACAAAGAATAAATTTTTTAATGTAAATTACACAGAAAGTTGAGATCCTTGGCTCTGTTTAGATTTTAGATTCAGATATCTTGTTTTGTTGATAAGTTGTAATCATGGTTTTCAGTACAACCCATGTACTGGTTTTAGTCAATACAGACGAATGTTACCTTGCTCAAAAAAAAAAATTGCAACAAATAGTAGATTTGTAACCACAACTTTAAAGATGTAACGGGTTCAATGCTAAGAACCTTAAATGTTGAACCCATAAAACTTCAATCTTTTTTTTTTTTTAAAATTAATCCAATAAACTTCAATCTTGGATCCGCCTCTGATACCACACGGCTACAATTTTGATTTGAAGACAAAGATAGTTTTTACACCGCTCTAACTTAAATAGGACAATAATTCTACTGGCCCTTTGACTCTTCAAAATTGCCTTCAGGTAAGATAGAAGATCACTTTACATTTCATGTTGAACTGGTGCTGCTGGGCCGTCATGAGCTAGTTAGTAAAGTCAAGAACTCCCAATTTCATTGTTGTTTATTTCACTTCTCGTTCTTCAATTTTTTGTATTGTAACCTCATAGTGTGGTTTTCATCTACTGCAATACACTTAGTGCAATTCTGACATTGACATTCATAATTTCCATCATTTAAAATATTCAGTAGTGGAGATTAATTGAGCCAAAGAATAATTTCAGCAAGCTTAGAAGCTCAGTAAGAGCCAAGGGGTGGTTGTTTAAGTTTCAATCATAACTGGAAGAACTTGACTCGAATGTCAGAAGTATTGATGCTAATACTATACAGCGTAATTCTTTGAAGAGAACTTTCTTCACTTACATCTCCAGTAATACAAGGAGTAGTCATATTTCAGTGTAAGCAAAAGCTCTTTCAGAAGCTTCTCAACGTTTTCATATGATAGCTAAGTCGAAGAGAAATATATTTTCTATTCGTTTGACTTTGGAGATCACGTTTTTTAACTCAATTCTCCATCAACTTACAAACAGTTTGGACAATATATACTTCATTGTAGGAGAACTGCAATTGAGCAGCATAGAACAGCTCGACATCAAGAACAACCCCAGAACCTGTCCTGTTTCCTCATCATATAAAGTTATAAGCATACAAAATTTTATCTTTGACAATAACATAGCTAAGCTATTATCCATTCACACACTTATAGTTGTTTGGTGACTTGATTCAACTTTCACTCAATATCATGTAGAGGCCAAGCACAGCCAATAGTTTATCATCTCTAGAATAAAAGAGAATAAGCAAAGTATGACCAAAAAGAAAAAGCACAAATTAACTAGTAATAGAAGAATCAAACTAGTCATGTAATCCTCCAAAAAAATCCAAGTTTAATCCTCATACTTGAATTAGTGCTCCAACTATTCGTATAAATTTAAATAGATGTACGCTGAGTTGAGTATATTAACTAATTCCCCTTACCTGGGGAACGGGCTGTTGTATCACTGACTCTACAGCAACAATCATAGAATGCACAAAATCATCACCTCCAGTACCAATAGCTGTAAAGCCTCTTTCAGTTGGGTAAGAATTCACCTTTAAGTGTAAAAGTATTTATCAGCTTCTGCTCAAAGTAAAAACAGATGATAGGAACAAGCCCTTACTTGTGAATCATCTAATATGAGTGATTAATCATCTCTACAAATATGACGCATTTGACATTAATCTTTAAATCTTTATCTGAACTTGAGAAATTACAGACAAATAAAAACTGGGTTGCACCTTCTTATCGAGAGCTAGCCACTCATTAGTTGAATCATCATGCACCGTGCCCCCAATAACAACGTTGGTAGTTTGTCCAACTCTCCCTTCTGTCTTGGACACTTCTGTACATGTAGTGAAATAGTTGCTCAGCTCAACATATCCAATTTCTAGTCCTCTATATCATTTAGCAATAAACAACTACAGCTTTCAAACAACTATATAATCTTCATTTTTCATATTGGTATACATCACGTTAGCAAGTTGTGTTATATATATATTACATTTGCAATTAACAATTCGATGTAAAAATGAAAACCCAGAGAGAAACTGAACAAAATTATATTTGGTTGGAAATGGTTATAGGACCTGAAATGGCCTTTAGGACAACTTCTTGAGGAGGACGATCATCTTCAGAGGTAGATGGGTTCCCGTTATTGGAGCAATTAAGAAGCTGAGTTCTTCTGTAAGTTGGGGATTTACATTTACAGCGACAAGGCAAAATGGATAAAGAAGATTTGTGGTTATAAAACAATGGCACAGGAAAAGAGGTGGGATTCCTTGGAAGAGATAACCATGGTTCCTTTAAGAATACCGTTCTGAACACGCTCCTGCACGCCATTCTTGATAATCCTTCTCTACAGTCTACACTATTTGATAAGTATTTCAGAGCTGTATGCAGGAGTTTGCGAGCTCACCAGCTTTTGCTTGGGTTGCAACTTCCACCCGAAACCTCCGCCTCGCTTCACAAAATAAATATGGGCTTGTCTATTATTGGCCCCAACTACACAAATATTTATTTGTTTTTGCAAAAAGAGTAGAAATAAAATAGGGAAAATTAGCTATCTAGTCATAATATCTAACATAATTAGTCAAAATAACTACACTTTAAAATATTTATATAAAATGTCAGAATGTCAATATTTTCAAAAATAATTTGTATCCAGATTGTATTATTTATATTTCCTTTTAATTATCAAAAGACTCCATCATTGGACCAAATTCTAACCAATAACCGATTAAAAATAAAAACAAATACAAAACTACCCATTAATATTCATTTTGCGTCTGATATACAAAATTATATTGAAATACAACCTCATATTTGAAATAAAAACTGAGCCAGAAAATACTTTCTGCAAATTTTAAGTGAAATAATAATATAACAAAACTGGATATTGAAATATAAATACAATTTATTTTGAATACAACTTATTCTATGTATTATGTATTCATCGCAACTGTATTTTTCAATATCATTTCGATTTACAATTAATTTGTATTTATATGTTGGTATAAACTTCACAACTGCCTTTATTTTTGTACTTGAACTAGAATGTCAAAGAGTTGTATTCATCATAAATCAATACCAACAATTTTGTATTTTAAATTAGTTATACATATCATTAGGTATTCGAATACATTCGTATGAACACATATTCAAAGAAGTTCAAACATTTAAATATGCAAAACAGAGGGCATTAGAAATTTTCCAACACTTCCACTCATATAAGATATAAAATACAAACTACAGTTTTCAAAAAAAATTGAAATTCTTAAGAACAAAGGAAAAAAAGGCTAGACAGAAAAATGGCAACATATGCTCTTTCAAAAATGTAACTGATGTTAAATTTTAATTTATTTTTACCTTTTTTGAAATTTTCTGTTCCATGATTATCTCTATTATGTTATTAATTATTTGTATTCTTTCAAATTAATCAAAATAAAATAAATACATAACTCAGCCCTTAACAAACTAAAATATTGACATTTTAAATAAATAGTGAAACTATTGCTAAGGAGTCCCATTAAAAGCTAAAATATTGTTGTTTTGAAAATTTTCCCAATAAAATACACCATAAATGAGAGATAATAGATGAGTGACTTTTTTTTTTCAACTGTTTCCCAATTTTTTAAGTTTATACCATATGAATTATCAGGCCTCTATTTATAATGTTACATAGAGCCATACAAAAAGGTTAGTCATAAACATAACATTATTTGTGAGAGTTATGAGGAAAGATTATGGAGGTTTGGGAGCTAATATCATTAAAGTGAGGAGTGGAGACTTCATTTCTGAAAAGATGGATATGCACAATTAGTTTCATAACACACCTCTTGATTGTTCATGCCTTGAGTGATAATGTGTCTCATTAAAATTTTACTAGAAAAAATTTCGTTGGAATTTTATTTTAGCGAAGAAAAAAGAGTACACATAACTTTTAATACGTATTGTTTGTTGTCTCAGAAAGACCTTGCTAGAATAATTCAATGGGACAAGACCTGGCTAAGGAAAAAAGTGTGCGTATTTTACTCCCCATTATGAGAACATCACATTATTTCTCAAAGATGACACATTCCAATCTGGTATACATCTTGTCAAAGCTCGTATCTAAAAAAGAACTTTGACGAATGTATTGTATTTGGTCTTCTCCAATATATTCTTTATTCAATTGAGCTTACGCAAGTAAGATCATCTTCATAGAATATTGTAACATTTCTCTTGAAGAAAATCATATATCTTCTAGCGTTGAGTCATAAGTAGTATTGTCTTCATATAATATTGTAACATTCTTCCCATGCCTTTTTTTTTAAATCGATAACTTTGTGTATTTCTATCAATGATTAAGATCATTCAATACATTTGTTGTACTTGCACCGTATTTACATCAAAAGACTCTTAAGAAACTGGAGTTATTCTAGTCTTCTATAGGGAGCTTAATACATCTAGAATTTCCACAGTTTCTACCAAGTGAGACTGTCTACACCAAAAACTAAAGAGCAAAATACAATTCATCTTCATTTGTTGGATAGAGTTGCTCCTATTTTCAAAACATCTAGAATTCCTCTCTTTCAATATTGTCCACCATATATAAGCTGGAACCTTTCACCGTCCAACAAAGTTGCTATAAGGTTTAAAAATGCTCTCAGGCACTTTTCCCAAAAATCCTCTCTTTCCTACTTCTTAGGAGGGTAGATCACCCTTTTTCCAACAAACTCTTCAGTCGGAAACTTTCATTTGTCATCTTCAAACCAAGCTATTACCTTCTGTGTTAGTTTCAAGCTTCTTTCTTTCACTTATCTCAGATTTTAAAACCACAAACTATACATGGGTGAAGAAAGGAGTTACTTACATGCTAGATTTAAATCTTTTGACATCTCAAAGTCCAGTTCTAGGTCAGAACATGGTTTGAATGGACAGAACGCATCAGTAATTTAATGAGTAAAGTAACTTTAAGACTTAAGGTTATGAGATGTGTCACAATCCAAGGTACACCCTAGATGTAACATGGCGTATAGGACCCCGAGAGGTCCTACACAAGCCACTTAGCATGCATAGGCAAGATATAAGAAATTCAAAAGATATTAAAAGAAAACATTTGAAAGTCTAAGAGTTTTATCAAAGTAAAGCGGAAGTCTACATTTATCTCATTTGCCATCTAATACATCAAGAGTGACCGGAACGTAACCCTAGCATCACGTACAAAATATGAAAGTAAGAAATGACTTAAATCTCTAAAAGTTCGGTCCTCAAAGTATAAGGACTCACCACAACTCGATATCTCTCCAATGACCTCTAGCCACAAAACTGTAAACCCTAAATGTTTGACCCTACATTTGGGTAAATGTAGGCATGAGTAGGCATTAGTACAAACATGTACCAAGTATGATAGCAATAGATAAAATATGTGAAATTATGCTAAAATTGACATTTTCATGATATTCGAAGGCTAAGTTAAAACATAAGATAAGAAGTTCAAAAACATAATCGTAATCATGATCAATGCAAGTAAAATCATCTTTGAACACATGTGAGATACTTTAAAGGTAACCTTGGTTCATTATTGTGGAAAGTAGCCTCAACCGACATAAAGACCATGTGAGCTATAGCATGGACCCCCGATGTCTCCCACACCGAAAAAGGTTGCCCTACTTGCCAAGGTAGGACCATGGTTCTGAGCTAAAGTGGATCCACTAGCTAATGTCTATCTAGACAATCATCCTATGGGGGCACATAGGTAAGGGATAAGGAGATTGCTACTAGAAACCCGACCTCAACACGGTGGAGCTTCCATCTCAATATCCTCTCGGTGCTAAGTATAAATTCCACGGAGTAGTTATTAATTTTAACTTGTCTTATCTTTATAAGACATGGGTATTCGTCACTTGTCTTATCATAGGATAGCTCCTTAGACGATGCGTGAAAAAACCTTTCACCATCCATGATCTTTTCATAATAGCTTTTAAGGCCCATAGACAATCACTTTATGCTAGAAATGCCCTACTACTTATAGAAATAATTTTAAAGTCGTGGCCTATAATCATTGATGGCATATCCAGATACCATACTAATCAAGACCTAATTTAGGAAAATAGCCCGAAAAGCATTGAAGGCAAATCTAGATGTCATTCATGTCATGCAGTAAAGCTTCATAGAACATATATACAATCTCATGTATAAGCTTTCTTGAGTCATAAACATACTTTCATGAAGATGCATTCTTTTCAATAATTCATAAGTTCCATCATGTTTTCAAAGTCAATGCATCCTCAACTTCATTACATCAATCTCCTCATAAGGACATGCATATCTTCATAAATTCATCTTTCATGGTTTATGATAAAAAAAAACATGGGTTATGCATGAGTTCATGAGAAATCAACTTAAAACATGCAATTTCTTCAATTCATGCATAAAAGTTCATAAATCAATCAAATAAATCAACATTGAAAGGAACCCATGACATGGAAGAAAACCCTAACTTCAATTGGAGATTTCTAACTTGAAAATTGGAGAATTTACGAACTCCATGGATAAAAGGGCTCCATGGATGAAAACTATCATACCTTGATGCCAAAAGCTTGGAAGTTATGGAGGATTATGAGGCTTGATCTTGAAACCCTAGCTTTCTTGTTCAACTTCGAGAGAGAGAAATATTTGAGAGGAGGAGCTTGATCTTCTTTAGGAATTTTAAGAGAATGAATTGAGTTAGGGTGATTTGGGGGTTTAAAATCATTATATAGGGTTTGGGTAGAAGGAAAAACGACATAGTATTGAGTTAAAAAAATTAGGAAAAGACCCTACAATCCTTGACTTAAAAACTGCCGAATTGGCATCAAGGAGGCCTTAATGACTCGTCATGCACTACCGGGTCGTGAAGAATTTCTGCCCGACAGGGCTTCACTATTTTGGACATAACATTTTACTCCCAGCTTGGAATTAGGCAAACTTGGAGGCGTTGGAAAGAGGACTCAGAGATCTTTAATTTGATAGGTCATGGGTTACCTAATTCATTTTGTGCTAAAAGATATGATCATTTGAAGTTGACCCTCAACTCTAAGTCTAATGAAAACCCTTCATGGACGACATCACGGTCCGTGTGGGGCTTCACAGGCCGTTTTTGACGCCCGTGGCCCTTGAACATTTGCTAGGGGAGAAGCCCTACTTACTTGACTCCCTTCACGACTACTTGTACAACTCGTCTCCCTCTTTACGGCCCATCTAAGGGTCTGTGGGAGGGAACTGCTTGGGGCAGGTTCTACCTTCTTGTCACGAGCACCATAACAGGTCATGGTCCCCTTCACAACCTGTCTAGGGCTCCGTGGATGGTCCTATGGTCCAGTTTTGGATCTTGACAAGTCTGTTACACCCTTTCCTAGACTTTCTCGAATCTGAGGTGTTACAATATCTCCCCCTTAGGAACATTGTTCCTTGAATGGAACTCAACTAGCACGAAAAGAGTAGGAGCGAAACTAACAACCCAATCATAATGCAATCTCATCAAAATGCACATAACTGTCACGACCCAAGGTAGCCTCTCGGCGTAACATGGCGTACATGACCCCGAGAGACCCCATACAAGCCACTTAGAATTCATCATACAAGAAATAGAATATCAAAGAGATAAAGAGAAACATTTCAAGTCTAAAAGTTTATCACAATAAAGCGGAAGTCTAAACATCGTCTCAAAGCCATCTAGCACAATAGAATGAATCTAGGTGTAGCCCGTACATCATGTTCCAAAACTGAAAATAAGGAAAGACTGAAAATATTAAATGTATGGTCCTCGAAGCATGAAGACTCACAAAAGCTCAAATCTCCTCAAAGAACTCTAGCCATGAAACTGGGAACTTGACTGTCAGACCCTACATTTGGGGAAATGTAGGCAAGAGTATGTGTTAGTACAAATATGTACCAAGTATGATAGCCATGTATAAAACATATAAAGTCATGCTAAAAAGGGGCATTTTCATGAACATGCATTTATCAAGCTAAAACATGAATCTTGGATGTTAGAAAACATAAGTTGTAAGACATGATCAATGCAATTGAACATCATCATAAAACATCCGTAAGTTACTTCTTGAAGTAACCTTAGTTCATCATAGCTTGCTTGTGGGAAGTAGCCTTAACCGACATATAAGACCATGCGATCTATCATATGGAATCTGGTGTCTCCCACACCGAAAATGGGTGTCCTACTTGCCAAGGTAAGGACCATGAACTTCTAGCTTATGTGGATCCACTGGTTAACCTCTATCGAGACAATCCTATGTTGGCACATAGTTTATGGGACACAGGTAATCGCCACTTGTCCACTTGGTACTAAGTTTAACTTCCACAGATTAGTTCTTAATCATATTCATCTTAGTTCTGAAAGGAACATGGGTAATCGCCTCTTGTCCTTACATCATATGATATGGGTAATCACCTATTCTCTTTCAATTAGAGAGCATGGGTAATCGCCTCTTGCCTCAATCATTAGGATAGTTCCTTAACATTGGCTCATTTTAGGTGAGAAGACCTTTCAACCCTAAGAACCCTTATTATGTGAGAAAACCTTTCACAATCATGCTTTCTTATGTATATGAGAAAATCTTTTCAAATACACAACAACAACAACATCATTGATAATTCACTCTCAAAGCATCCTTAAAATATTTACATCAATTTCATAAGAACATGCTTGATTTCATAAATTCTTCTTTTATAATCCAAAACCCACATCATATAATCATAACTTGAAAAAAGATGGGCATTACATGGGTTCATGGGGGATCATCATAAAAACATGTGATTAAATCAATTCATTCACAAAAGATCATAGATCAATCAATTAAATCAATGATTAAGAGAACCCATAACATAAAAGAGAAACCCTAACTCAATTGGGGATTTCTAACTTTGAAAATTGGAGAAGTTGGGAACTCCATGGAGGAAAGGGCTCCATGGATGAAAAATATCATACCTCAATGCCAAATTCTTAACTTCAATGGAGGATTAAGAGACTTGACTTGAAACCCTAGGTTAAACTCTTCTTCTTCAAGCTTTTTAGAGAGAGAAATAATTGAGAGGAAGATTGGTTCTTCTTTTGTAAATTTGAGAGAATGATTTCAATTGGGAAATTTTGGGGTTAAAAACACTTATATGGGAGTTTTGGTGAAGGGTAAAACGACAAAGTATTAGGATAAAATAATTAGGAAACGACCCAAAATCCCTTGAGAAAATAACTGCCGAACCAGTCAATGGTGGGGATCGATTGTCCGTGGGTCCACCTACGGACAGTCCTGTCTCTCCGTCGATTGGTTTTAGAAGCCAAAGTTTTTAGACCTCCAACGACGGGACTCACCCAAGGTCCATGGTCCAACCGACGGGACGTGGGTCCCAACCGTGGTCCTCAACTTTTGACCTCAAAATCTCTAAGTTTGGGACTCATCTACGAAACCTATTTACGGGTCGTACATTGAATTACAGTCCATCCTAGTGAACCATTAAAAAATACAGAAAACTTGACATTTTTGAAAAAAATTAACCGGCAAACCACGGACACCACCTACGGTTCGTGGATGGCACCTTAGGAACTAGCACCTGATTTCTGAAAAACTGAATTTTCCTGTCTTTTTGAATTCGAGGTCTTACATTATCTCCCCTATGGGATCATTCGTCCTCGAATGAGATTCAAGACATCATAAGGAGGGTAGTAACTTAAACCTAACAGCCCAACATGCATGTAATTACATAAATGCACATATCTGAGGAGGAAACATCAACTCCAAGCTAAAGCATGTTCAAAACATTATATCATGAAGTCTATATGCAACTCATACTCAAATGCACATAAACATGCAGAAATCAATCAAATTGTCACATTTTCTCAAAACTTGAACTTTTTCATGAACATGCCTAAATGAGGAAATCATAGGAATATCTAAGACATGTGACACCAAAGGAGTAAACCATGAGGAACTCAATACCTCAAGCTAGAATAGGGGTAGAAGGAAAGAAATGAGAATAACGGGACATCATATCAGCCTCGACCTCCCAAGTAGCACCCTCAACTAACTGATTCCTCCACAACACTTTCACGGAAGCAATTTCTTTATTTCTCAACTTCTTGAGTTGCCGGTCTAAGATCTCAACCGGTGCTTCCTCATATGAAAGATTCTCCTTAACTCCCAAATCTTCTAAGGGAACTATAGATGTCAGATCACCAACACATTTATTCAACATGGAGACATGGAAAACTAGACGCACTGATGCCAATTCATTAGGCAATTCAAGTTCATAAGCAACCTTACCAATATGCCTCAAAATTTGATATGGGACTACATATCAGAGACTAAGCTTCCCTTTCTTACCAAATCTCATTACACCCTTTATGGGTGAATTTTTCAAGTAAACCCAATCATTCATATCAAACTCAAGATCTCTTCTTCTAACATCGGCATACGACTTTTGCCGACTTTGAGCCGTTTTCAACCTTTCTCTAATAAGTTGAAGTTTTTCCATAGACTCATATACCAAAGAGATCTACATCTCCTACTATAAAGTGCCTCAAATGGAGCCATATCGATACTTGAGTGATAGCTATTGTAATAGGCAAACTCAATCAAAGGCAAGTGATCATCCCAATTACCCTTGAAGTCAATTACACATGCTCTCAACATATCTTCCAAAGTTTGGATAGTACGCTCCGCTTGCCCATCGGTTTTTGGATGAAAGGTCGTACTAAGATCAACACGAGTACTAAGACCCTTTTGGAAAGATTTCCAAAACTGAGAAGTGAACTGGGTACCACGATCGGAGATAATGGATAAAGGCACTCCATGCAACTTTACCATTTCGCTCAAGTACAACTTAGCATAGTCCTCTGCTAAGGAACCTTGATGGGGATTAAATGAGTCGATTTTGTCATTCGATCTACTATAACCCAAATCGAGTCATGTTGCCGCCGGGTGCGAGGCAAACCAACAATAAAGTCCATATTCAAATCTTCTCACTTCCAAGTAGGAATGCTAATATCTTGGGATAAAACTCCCGGTTTCTGATGCTCAACTTTCACTTGTTGACAATTGGGACACTTAGCCACAAATTTCGCAATATCTTTCTTCATCCCATTCCACCAATAGATCTCCCACAAGTCACGGTACATCTTGGTGGCTATCGGGTCATTGGAATATCGAGAACTATGGGCTTCTGCTAAGAGCTTTTCTCTCAAGTCATCGATATTGGGAACACACAAACGACCTTGATATCGAAGCACCCCATCTCACCCTTGGGAGAGCCTCAACATAATTTTTAAGCACTGCTTCCTTTAATTCAACCAAAGTCGGATCAAAACCTTGCTTGGCTTTCAAATTCGTTACAAAAGACGATTCCCATCCATTATGAACCATAACCCCACCTTTGGTAGAGTCTACTAACTCAACACCCAATCGAGCCAATCTATGAATAACTCGAACCAAATCCTTTTTATTATCTTCTATGTGGGAAACACTACCCATAGATAACCGACTAAGAGCATCCGCCACCACATTTGCCTTATTGGGGTGATAGAGAACACTCACATCATAATCTTTCAATAACTCGAGCCACCTTCTTTGGTGAAGATTTAGATCCTTCTGATTAAACATATATTTCAAACTCTTGTGGTCGGTAAAAATGTCGACATGAACACTATACAAATAATGTCTCCAGATCTTAAGAGCAAACACAACTTCCGCTAGTTCGAAGTCTGATAACGCTCAACTACACTTCATCCAATTCTAAGTGTAGGCGGTCGCAATCAAGTATAAACCCAACAAAGAATTGGGTCTATCCCACATGGAGTGATACGAAATGGAATTCAATTATGAAGTAAAAAGTGTGCTCTAGTCGTTTGAGAAGTATACATTAACGAAACTATTAAAGTAAATTGAAGGGGTTGAAAATTAGTGTCAAATGAGGGGTTTAGACTGCCAATTAACAACTACAAAAATAGAGGAGTAATCGAGGAGAGATGATTCTTGGGGATGAGATCGATTAGATGCTAATTTCGCTATATGGGTGAATAGAAATTACTAACATATGTTGAATCTTAGTGTGTAGTATATGATTTAAATGTGATAGTCATCTCTTGATCAACTAGCACGATTCAGGCTTAACAATATTAACAACCCAAAAGCTCAATTAATCTACTCTCTCGAGCTAGATTGGTAGGATCGAGTCAGATTTCCTCTCTCGAGCTAAATCAACGATAACCCAATCACTATAATCATCAATCGATAGTCTTAATTCTAGAACCTCTTTCTCAAGCAAGCCTATAATACTAAGTTAGAATTGCATTTGCAACTACAATTGATGGATTAAAACACAACTATCAATCAAACCCACTTCAAATCAACATTGAAATTAGTAAATACTAACACCCATAAGCTAATTAAGCAATTAATCACATGATCACACCCCTAAGAATGGGGGTTTTAGCCACACATTATAAATAGCAAGAAAATATTACCAACTATATTATCCATCAACTGGGTAACAACATTTCTATCTTCACAATGCTTGGAATCAACTAAAAATCAAAACCCAATTCGAAATTCTACTCAAAAACCACTAAGAAAAGTCTTTGGATTAAAACCCAGAGTTAGAATGTGTCTTCAATTTCGGAACTGGAAGAACTAGAACTCTGGAGTAGAACTCCTCAAAATTCTTTTAAAATCACATTTATACTTTTTCAGATTTTCAGCCTTTCGAACTGATTGGCGGTATTAGTCGAGCATCGCCGATCCATTCGGCGGTTCACTGATGATCCCTTTACATCACCAAGTTGGCTTTTCCCAGGGCTGGCACACTGTAAAATTTGGCGAGCTGAAGGACCACTCGGCAGTTCCCCGAGTGGTCTTGGAGATCACCAGGATTGCACTTCTTCAACTTCTTGAGCTTTTTCACTCCTTTTTGCTCGGTAATGTCCTTGCCTTGCTCTTTTGCCTTCATTGCTGCAAATTAACACTTTAACATAACTTTAGAGCATAAATTAGGCATTGATGAAAATAAAAATATGAAAATAAAGCCCTAAAATGAGTCGAAATCCCAGACTCATCAGCACCCCAACTTAGACTTTTACTTGTCCTCAAGTAAGACACAAGATCAATCAGTTCAACAAGGATGTCTACAAACAATGCTATTCAAGACTCAATATGAATGCACACAAGAGGTTCAAACTACTCATGCAATGCTCAATTGTGCACTACAAATTTCAAAATGTGACTATCCATCATCAAATATAATTCAAGTTCACAATGCTATCTTCAAATGCAATTTCAAGCTTAACAAAAGCATTCGATTGCCCTTACAACAAAAATGATTTCATACTCATAAAAAGATCATCAATCATTTCAAAATTTCGGAATCAAAAGCAAATCTCACTCTCTCAAAGATAAACACATGCATGATTTTCCCCATAGACTTGCCCGTATTTTCCAATCAACATAACGCTAAGCTCAATCAGGATCACAAAAGTCTTTCAAGACTTGTAACGGGGCAGAGGGCAAGGGTATGCTCATTTTGGCTTAGTGACTTCTACCTTCTTGAATCATGGCCTACAATTCATTCTCTTTCCTTTTCATTCTTTTCAATATTCACAATCCACCCTATGTATTTTAAAGCATAATTCATTGGTTACCCCATTTCTTTTGCTCATTGAACACACTTTATTTCAACAATTCTTTTCTTTTTTGATCTTTTTCTTCTTTCACTTTTCTGTCTTCTCTTTTTTTTTACATGGAGGGGTTCCATCTTTTTTCAACATGATCTTTCAAGGGAGAATTTCTCAAACTTCTTGATTTTCCTCCTTATTCACCACATAGGCCGACTATTCAAAATAATCAATGCTCCATGAAGATTTTAGGTGGGAGAGAAAGGGGTCAATTATGTTCAAGTTTCATTCAAAGTAAAAGATAGGCTCAAATGACACCAAGTAAGGTTCACACTCTCACAAGGTGGTCACAAAGATGTATAATGATAATTATGGTTCACTCTCCACAAATGGTGCCTAAGATCATCTCTATCATTTGCCTACATCAATCGATTGGACAAACGGGGCAATTTCTAGGTATTATCAAACACACATTTCAAGATAACCTCACCACACACGACATTCAACACAATTATCAAACAAGACTCTATAATTTTAGCTAGCATTCAATGATCATCACAAGATTCATTTCTACAATCGGCCAGTCACAATGATATGCTAAGAGTTCACACATGACTTATGCAACTCAAAATTTCCTCATTAGAATCGCACACGCATATTGTTCAATTAAGAGCATTATTCAAGTCATCAGTATTGATCGCAACCGATACTCAAATTTGCAAGAGAACAACCACATTCACAAACATCAAGAAGTGGCAAAAATCTTTAAAATGGGTCAAAATCAACATTCACAAAACAATGAATGATATATATACCAAAAAAATCCCTCTTCAGATGAAGATGATCTCACATTTCCTACAAGCTTGAGTTCAGAGTGATGTGGTTCAAGGAGTCTCTCGTATTCTCTTTTGATATGTTGACTGTGAGGACACATTATCATTTTCAGTTGAGGGTGCCTCCCTTGTAATCATTTTGTTGATTGCTCTACATATTGTGATTGTTCTTTTGTTGAGTGTACTATTTTTTCTTTAATTTGGATAGGGGTGCCCTTGTCGGGCTTTGATATTGTGGTTGCTTCTGTTGATATTATGTGGATCGATCTATTTTAGTTTTTGATTAATAGTTTGTAGGTTCTTTATTTTTCTTTTGATAATAAGATGTGGATTGATGAGGCCCCATGATGGATAGAGTGATGACTATCTTAAGAGAAAAAATAAGCGATTGCTTGTGAGTGTTGATTGGTATTGGATGTGGCAAAGTATAAGTAGCCAACCCTGAATAGATGCATGAGGTTGCCAAATGATGTATTGGTTGATGGCTTTCTTAAGGGAAAAATCGTTGTCTTTTTGGGAGGTTGTAGCATGGTAGAGCATAGTCTTGCATGTGGAAAGTGTTGAGCATACCCCTCAATTTTTGAAAGTAAATCATGTATTAATGATTTTGTGACAACTCTTACAACTCTCTTTGTGACTTTTGATTTATAAGCGGTTTAAATGTTTGATGCCACTTGAACTTTGAAAAGGAAATTAGATGTTGAACCATCTTAATTGATTTGCATGCCATGTATGGTGAGTTGTTGAATAATTCCTTGTGTTTGCTTTTGTCACCTAGAACTTGCCCAGTTGGTTTTGAAATGTTGGTCTTAATTGAGTTTTGTTGGGGAAACAATCTTTGGCTTTATTTGATGTTCTTAACGTCCACTTGACCTAAAAATCCCACATATGCACTAAATAAATCCTTAGTTTTCCCCTTTGAAGCTTATCCTTTTTATTTGCAACCACATTACAAGCCTTTTCCTTTTTGAAACAAAAAGTAACCCTCTTTCGAATCATTCCCTCCTTGATCTTTAAAATTATGAAAGTTGAGGCTAAAAGCCTAAGTTGGGGGTTTTATGGGAAATTCATAGATGGGATGCTTACTGATGAGTCCACAAATTGGACTCATTTTGGGCTATATTTTAATAGAAATTGTGTCCTCAATTGCTTATTTTATCTCAATATCTGATGAAAACCCTTAAGTTTCAGGTATTTGAAGTTAGAAGGAAAGCATGGACACTAAGTTGCAAAAAGGAACGAAAAGACTGAAAAAAATGAAGAAATGAAGGCTTGAGGATCGCCGAGTCCACTTGGCGAGTCGCCGAAGGGTCTTACTTCGCCTTTTGTTCCAGTGTGCTAAGCCCCGAAGGAAAGGGTCAAGTCAGCGTAAAAAAGGAGCTGTCGGCGTATCACCGAGAAGTTCCGCGAAGCAGTACCATGTCGCCCAATGACCCAGAGCACGATGATGCGGAAGGATGGTGCAAGACAACGATGAATTACACCAAAAGGTGAATCGCCGAGTTGATCGGCAATTCCGACTAACGACGCCGAATGATCCGCCGCAGAACAAATGTGTGAAAACTATAAATACTAGTTAGAGTTGTAGTTTTAAGAGTCGAAAAATTATTATAATTTTCATATAGAATAGTACTTTTTGATATTTTTGCTTTAAGTTTGAGAGGGTTTTGAAGACTTGAAGTTCCAAAGGGTTTCATCTTCAAGATTTGGATTTGGGTCTCTTGGATTCTTCAGTTTTGGCCCGTATCAAAACTTAAATCTTCATACCCAGTTGAATGCAAGCTCAATTTGGTATAAATTTCTATCTCTTATACATATGTGGCTAAAAACCCCAATTCTTGCGGTGTGATTTAGCGAATATGGGTTAAAATAATTGTTGGGTCTTGCTTGCTGATAGTCTATTCATAGTTTAAATGTGATTTTGTTTAGTGGTTGTGGATGTATTTAATGAATTTGTAGTTGTAAATAAAAGTTTATTTATGTGGTTTTGTCATGCTCGAGAGAGAGGTCGTAAAACTAAGACGATTAGATTGATGGCCAGTGTGAGTGGGCCGACATGAGGTTCAACTCAAGAGAGTGAACCCTTGTCCCATGTCCACACACTCAGCTCGAGAGAGTGAGTAGGTTAAGGCGTAGGCTGGTCTTCATGCTACATGTGGCTGTTCGAGAGGAATGCATTTGAAATGGGGTAAGTTGCTCGAGAGAGAGCTTGTCCCCCTTAAGGTCTAGCCTAGTCACAATTATTCTATGAATCTTTTATCGAAAACATGTACCCAATAATCTAGCTTAACCCGTATTCCTATCACATCCCAAGGATCCCCTCTCATTACTTAGAAATCGTTGTTTATTTTACTGTTTTTACTTACTGGTGACAAAACCCCCCATTATTAATTGACACTCTTGTGTCCCCCTTTAATTTAAAATGTTTTTAATAGTTAATGTCTTTAGCTACGACTAGTTAGAACTAAATTTTATCTTTCAATTAATTCTTGAAACCACTCTCATGGGAACGATCCCAACCCTTGGTTGGGTTACTAAACTATTGTACGATCGTAGACACTTGCATTGGAAGTTGTGTTTTGATTACGGAAACATCAAAATGGCGCCGCTGTCGAGGAGTGGTGTTATTTGAGAATTTTCAGATTAGTAAAATTTTTGTTCTTATTAGTTGTACTCTACTTACCTAATTTTTAGTTTTGTTTTGTTTGCTGTGTGAATATTTCAAAAAGCGTAAGTGTTAATGGTAGCAACGGTAGCCAGGTAGGCCACCAAGACGACATCGGAAATCTTAACGATGTCCAAGAGTCCAACATCAATGGCTCGCATCTCATGGGAGGTGTTGGAGCCATCCGTTTACCTCCAGCCGAGGGAAGCACAGTGTTCCACATAACGAGCACCATGTTGCAATCTTGCAACTAAAGGGACTTTTTAGCGGACTGGCTCATGAGGATCCTCACGAGCATCTTCGAAACTTTGTAGATGTGTGCGGACCATTCTCGTTTAAAAACATCTCCTAGAAGTCGGTCTGGTTGAGGTTATTCTCTTTCTCATTGATGGGAGAGGTGTGCAAGTGGCTAGCCTAGCTACCACGTGAAGCCATCACTTATTGGGAGGAGTTGGTAACCGCATTTCAAGTGCGATTTTCCCTCCCTCAAAGATGATGTAACTTCGGGATAACATCCAGAGCTTTAAATGTCTAGAAGGAGAGCCTCTGCACAAAACTTGGCTAAGGTTCAAAAAGTTGGTGCAGCAATGCCCAACCCACGATTTGCCGGACAACGTGCTACTTCAATACTTTTACCGGAGTTTAGATTCGGTAAACAAAGGTGCCGCTGACCAACTCTCGCCTGGAGGGTTAATGCAGCAGCCATCTGCAGTAGCAGCCCAACTTTTAGATGGCATGGCAACCATCAACAGAGGGTGGTACACTCTCGAGGACCAAGTATCTCCTCTCACATTCAAGCTATCTAAGGAGCAGATTGAAAAAGACAATGAGAGAGACCAAAACATGGCCAAACTCATGACACAACTTGACATTCTATCTAAAAATGTCATGGGGGCTGGTTCCCGTAGTGTCAACGCTATGGGGATCGAGTGTGAAAATCCTGAAGAGATAAAATTTGAAGCCCTATATAATGAGGAGGTAAATTTTCTAGCAAATCAAGGCGGGGGCTATCGTTCAAACTACCCAAGGCAGGATGGTAACCAAGGCTGGGCTAGAGACGAAGGCTTGAAGGATAGAGATC
This sequence comes from Solanum lignicaule, assembly GCA_029582545.1. Lineage (NCBI taxonomy): Eukaryota > Viridiplantae > Streptophyta > Magnoliopsida > Solanales > Solanaceae > Solanum > Solanum lignicaule. The sequence goes on along the minus strand of JAJOOF010004769.1, from coordinate 32,741 downwards.
TTGAATGGAGGTACGGAAATACAAACTGGAAAGATAGGGAGAAGGATAAATATGTGCCTACCCATGAGCGCTAGAAGCCCAAGGATTCGGAAGGTGGTAGGTCTGAGGATATGCTCTCGCGTATCCTCAACAAAGTTGAAGGGTCAGACAAAATGCTGAAAGGCATGAAAGAAGATGTTTCTACCCTTAGCCAGATCGTCACCTCCCATTCTGTTTCAATCAAGTAGTTTGAGACCTAGATGGGTCATATCTTGGCTTACCTCAATTCGAGACAGCACAGGGGTTTGCCTAGTGATACTATGGCTAACCCAAAGAGTGAGGTTTGAAATTGTTGACTTGCATCGTGCCATGACGTTAACTAAGGCGCTGTTTGGGAGGCAACCCAAAACCATTTATTGCTTTCTTTTTCTTTGATAAAATAATGGTGTGTTGATTGTGCAGATGGAAGTGTGGAAAGTGAACAAAAAGTGCAGATTGGTGAGCAACAGGTCCAATCAGCGAATCGCCAAACAGTTCGGCGATTCCGAACTAGACCGCCATTAGACTCAAGACCATCTTGTATTGGAGTCTGTAAAAGTCGGCGAGCACAGGAAATTACTAGCGAACTGCCGATTGTGTTGGCGATCCCGACATACACCGCCGTTTGGACTCCCACACAACATGGAGGTTCTATAAACTTTGACGGGGTAAAAGACTACTTGGCGTTACGCTGAATAGATCGGCAATCGGGATTAATGTCGCCGAATGGGTGAAAACTGGACGGTTTTGCAAGTCAAAGCTTTAAAAGTTTCAAATTCATTCACTTTCTCTCACTTTTCGTCTTCCCAAACTCACACCCTCACGCTAGCTCCTATATTTTTGCATTTCTAGAATATTTTTTGTGTCTAATTGTGCTATGAGTTGGATTACATTGCTTCCTAGCATCTCAATATCCGTTTGATCGGCATAAAATGTTGATACTTCAACTCCGCGTTCCTTTCCTCGAAAGTTGTACTCAAATGAAATGGCATTACTTTGATGATATGTTCTGGGCCTTTCTAGTAGGATTAGAATACTTGGTTGCCTGTTAGGTTCGCAAATTTTGCTCCTACTAAGTAAAATAGTTAATTCCTGAAGGTTGCACTTTAAATTGGATGAAAATCGTGGGTTGTGCATGATTGTCACTGAGTCTAAGCGTAATTTGAGTTTTTATGCCATAATTTTGTTTTCAGGGGTTGCAGGGTTGAATTCAAGAAGTCGGGCCCAAAGTAGGTACGTTGGGTCATTTGGCGAGCTGGTTCGAGCTCGTCGAATCACTCGGCGGTTCACCTCAAATCTCCATCTCGCCTTTAATTTAATGCCAAATATGATGTTTAATTTTGCAACTTTTGGCGAGAATCCTTTGATCGCCAAAAGCGTTCGGCGACTCGCTAAAAGACTTCTGGTTCACCCTTTGTCTGTACCCTTGTATTCTCTATGCACTACACTCGGCGAACCGCCGAAGTAAATGCGTGCTTCGCCAAATGGTTTAGCGAAGTGATTTTCCAATTGAACTGCCTTCTTTTTGTTTGAACACTTTCTAACTTTTTCTCAAAGCTTTGCAGAAATGGCTAGACCAAAAGTATCTGGATGAGATATGCCACCCTGACAAACAAGAGCGAAAAATTTCAGGAAAAATACAAAGGCAACAAATCCTACCAAAACGGATAATGAGGGGAAGAAACCTAGTGCCAGCAAGAGAAAAAATCCTCGAGACCCCACTATTCCCTCATGGAGACATGGATACTTCACATCTATCCACTCCATTTTGGCGGCTCATGACTTGGACAATCTTAGTAAGTCTGCTGTTGCTGAATCTTCTGAAGAAGCTCCGGGGGCCATTATCAAATTCCAGACTGACACATCGGGCACTGATGCCCGGACAGATGGAGCAACTGTGTAGACATGATTTTTCTCTACCTCCCTCTCTGGCTTTCTCTATTCTAAAGTCTGGATATTTTGTTATTTGCATTTGAGGACAAATGTTTTTATTTGTGGTGGGGTAAGGCCCACACCTTTTGTGTGATACTTTTGCTCATGTTTTGTGTTTATATTTGGGCTGTTCTATTTAAAATTATGTTACTACTGCTTTTCTTTGGATGTTTGATCTTGTGGCAACTTTCATTTTTAAATTGCGAAATGATTTTCATGTGCCTAAAATTTTTTGCCACCTCTTGTGTGATGAATGTGGCTGTTCTTTTGCATATTTCAAGTCTCAGTCCCGATCAATACCGATGACTTGAATAGTGCTTACAATCGAACGTACATGAATGTACGGCTACGATGAGGCCAAATGAAGTTGCATAGACAATATGTGAACTCTTTGCATCTCGTTGTGATTAGCCATTTATCAAATTAATTCTCTTGTGATGACCGTTGCACACTAGCGAAAGTGTGGAGTCTTGTTTGACTCAAGTGTCGATGCATTGTGTGATAAGCTTACCTGAAACCATGCATGACAACACCTAGAATTTGCCCTGTAGGTCCAGTTAACTAAGTAAGACTTTCTCTAGTTATCTTCTTAGGCAACTTCGAAGAATGTGAACTAATTTGACATATACCTCTTTTGTGGCCTACCTTGTGAGCGTGTGATTCCCTGTTGAACACTCCTTGAGCCTGACCCTTCTTTGGAAGAAACTTGATGAACACTAAACCTTTCTTTATCCATTACCTATAATCCTCTTGAGTTATGGTTAATTGAATAGCCAACTTATGCCCAAAGCCTAAGTTGGGGGTGTGGTAAAAAGAAAAAAGAGAGTCAAGAAGTGCAAGAAAAGTCTCCCTTAACCTGTGGTGCTGAGAAAAAGGGAATCCCTCCATATATATGAAAAAAGAGAGAAGAAAAAGAAAAAGAAAATAAAAAGAATGAAAAATGAAGTTGTGGAATAAAGTACGAAAGAGATGGGGTTCCCAAACAATCCATGTGAATCGAATAACAGGATAAACTATGATGCACTAATGAAAATGATGAAGAAAAAAGAAGAAGTGTTGACAGCACACCATTTCATGAGGATAAAAGTTACTGAGCCTATATGACCATACTTTTACACTCAACCCCGTTACAAGCCTTGTTAAGACCTTTGTGATCTTGAGAAAGTCAAAACAAATGTTGATTGGAAAATACGGGCAAACCTATGGGTGAAAGCATGCATTGTGTTCATCTTTGTGAGTGTGAGCGTTGTATCTGATTCCTTAACTTTAAATTGATTATACCCTTTCCTGTGAAAATGGAATCATCATTTGTGTGAGGGTATTCGAAAGCTTTTGTTGAGCTTGAACTTGCATTTGAAGCAAGTATTGTGAGCTTTAGAATCTTTGGAAATGGTATGTCACAATTTGAATCTTTGAGTACAAAATTGATCCTTGCATAAGTAAATTGAGTCTTGTTGTGTGCACTCATCATTAAGTCTTGTGTAGCACTGTTCGAGACACCCTTTTTGAACAGCTGAACTTGAGTTTGCTTGAGGACAAGCAAAATTTTAAGTTGGGGTGTTGATGAGTCCACAAATTGGACTCATTTAGGGCTATATTTTAATAGAAATTGTGTCCTCAATTGCTTATTTTATCTGTATATCTGATGAAAACCCTTAAGTTTCAGGTATTTGAAGTTAGAAGGAAAGCATGGACATTACATCGCAAAGAGGAACGAAAAGGCTGAAAAGAATGAAGAAATGAAGGACTGAGGATCGCCAAGTCCACTTGGCGAGTCGCCGAAGGGTCTTACTTCGCCTTTTGTTCCAGTGTGGTGAGGCCTGAAGGAAAGGATCAAGTCGGCGGAAAAAGGGAGCAGTCGGCGTATCGCCGAGAAGTTTCGTCAAGCAGTACCATTTCGCCCAATGACCCAGATCACGACGATGCGGAAGGATGGTGCAAGACGGTGATTGACTACATCAAAAGGTGAATTTCCTAGTTGATCGACGATTCCGACTAACGACGCCGAATGATCCACTGCAGCACAATTCTGTGAAAACTATAAATACTAGTTAGAGTTGTAGTTTTAAGAGTCGAACAATTATTATAATTTTCATATAGAATAGTACTTTTTGATATTTTTGCTCTAAGTTTGAGAGGGTTTTGTAGACTTGAAGTTCCAAAGGGTTTCATCTTCAAGATTTGGATTTGGGTCTCTTGGATTATTTAGTTTTGGCCAGTATCAAGACTTAAATCTTCATACCCAGTTGAATGCAAGCTCAATTTGGTATAAATTTCTATCTCTTATACATGTGTGGCTAAAACCCCAATTCTTGGGGTGTGATTTAACAAATATGGGTTAAGATAATTGTTGGGTCTTACTTGCTGATAGTCTATTTGAAGTTTAAATGTGATTTCGTTTAGTGGTTGTGGATGAATTTAATGAATTTATAGTTGGAAATACTAGTTTATTTATTTGTTTTCGTCTTGCTCGAGAGAGAGGTCGTAAAACTAAGACGACTAAGTTGATGGCCAGTGTGAGTGGGTCGACATGAGGTTCAACTCGAGAGAGTGACCCCTAGTCCCATGTCAATACACTCAGCTCGAGAGAGTGAGTGGGTTAAGGCGTAGGCTGGTCTTCATGCGGCAAGTGGGTGTCCGAGAGGAACGCATTTGAAACGGGATAAGTTGCTCGAGAGAGAGCTTATCCCCTTCAAAGTCTAGCCTAGTCACAATTATTCTATGAATCTTTTATCGAAAGCATGTACCCAATAATCTAGCTGAACTCATATTCCTGTCACATCCCAAGGATTCCCTCTTATTACTTTGAAATGCTTGTTTACTTTGCCGTTTTTACTTACTAGTGACAAAACCCCCCATTGTTAATTGACACTCTTGTGTCCCCCTTTAATTTACAATGTTTTTAATCATTAATGTCTTTAGCTACGACTAGTTAGAACTAAAATTTATTTTTCTATTAATTCTCAAAACCACTCTCTTGGGAATGATCCCAACCCTTGGTTGGGTTACTAAATTATTGAACGATCGTAGACACTTGCATCGGAAGTTGTGTCTTGATTACGCAAACATCAAAATGACGCCGCTGCCGGGGAGTGGTTTTATTTGAGAATTTTTAGATTAGTAGAAATTTTGCTCTTATTAGTTGTACTCTACTTACCTAATTTTTAGTTTTGTTTTGTTTGCTGTGTGAATATTTCAGAAAGCATGAGTGTTAATAGAAGCATCAGTGTTAATGGTAGCAACGATATCCAAGTAGGCCACCAATACGACATCAAAAATCTTAACGATGTCCAAGAACCCAACATCAATGGCCCCCATCTCATGGGAGTTGTTGGAGCCATCCGTTTACCCCCAGCCGAGGGAAACTCAATGTTCCATCTAATGAGCACCATGTTGGAACTCTTGCAACTAAAGGGACTTTTCAGTAGACTGGCTCATGAGGATCCTCACAAGCATCTTTGAAACTTTGTATATATGTGCAGACCATTCTCGTTTAAATGCATCTCCCAGAAGTCGGTTCGGTTGAGGCTATTCCCTTTCTTGTTGATGGGAGAGGCGTGCAAGTGGATAGCCGAGCTACCACGTGAATCCATCACTTCTTGGGAGGAGTTGGTAACCGCATTTCAAGTGCTATTTTTCTCTCCCTCAAAGATGATGTCACTTTGGGATAGCATCCAGAGCTTTAAACGTCTAGAAGGAGAGCCTCTGCACAAAAGTTGGCTAAGGTTCAAAAAGTTGGTGCTGCAATGCCCAACCCACAATTTGCCGGACAACATGCTACTTCAATACTTTTACCGGAGTTTAGATTCAGTAAACAAATATGTTGCTGAGCAACTCTCGCCTGGAGGCTTAATGCAGCAGCCATACGCAATACCAGCCCAACTTTTAGATGGCATGACAACCATCATCAGAGCATGGTACACTCTCGAGGACCAAGTATCCCCTCTCACATTCAAGCAGATTGAAAACGACAATGAGAGAGACCAAAACATGGCCAAAATCATGACACAGCTTGACATTCTATCCAGAAACGTCATGAGGGCTGGTGCCCGTAGTGCCAACGCTGTAGAGGTCGGGTGTGCAAATCCTGAAGATATAAAATTTAAATCCCTATATAACAAGGAGGTAAATTTTCTAGCAAATCAAGGTGGGGGCTATTGTTCAAACTACCCAAGGCAGGGTGGTAACCAAGGCTGGGCTAGACATGAAGGATAGAAATTGTGAATAGAAGGACCGAAATCCAAACTAGAATGATATGGAGAAGGATAGATATGTGCCTCCCCATGAGCGCTAGAAGCCCAAGGATTCGTAAGGTCATAGGTCTGAGGATATGCTCTCGCTTATCCTCAACAAAATTGAAGGGTCAGACAAAATGCTGAAGTACATGAAAGAAGATGTTTCTACCCTTAGCTAGACCGTCACCTCCCATTCTCTTTCAATCAAGCAGTAGGAGACCCAGATGGGTCATATCTCGTCTCACCTCTATTCGAGACAGCAAGGGGGTTTTCCTAGTGATACTATGGCTAACCCCAAGAGTGAGGTTTGAAGTTGTTGAGTTACGTTGTGCCATGACATTCACTAAGGCGCTGTTTGGGAGGCAATCCAAAACCATTTATTGCGTTCTTTTTCTTTGATAAAATAATGGTGTGTTGATTGTGTAGATGGAAGTGTGGAGAGTGAACTAAAAGTGCAGATTGGTAAGCAACAGGTCCAATCAGTGAATCGCCAAACGGTTCGGTGATTCCGAACTAGACCGCCGTTAGACTCAAGACCAACTTACATTGGAGTCTGTGAAACTCGACAAGCACAGGAAATTATGGGCGAACCACCGACCGTGTCAGCGATCCCGACATAGACCGCCGTTTGGACTCCCACATAACATGGAGGTTCTATAAACTTCGGCGGGGTAAATGACTACTTGGCGTTATGCCGAATAGATCGATGATCGGGACTAATGTCGCCGAATGGGTGAAAACTGGACAGTTTTGCAAGCCAAAGATTTAAAAGTTTCAACTTCATTCACTTTCCCTCACATTTTGGCTTCCCAAACTCACACCGGCACGCTAGCTCCTATATTTTTGCATTTCTAGAGTATTTTCTATGTCGAATTGTGCTACGAGTTGGATTACATTGCTTCCTAGCATCTCAGTATCCATATGATCGGCATAAAAGGTTGGTACTTCAAACTCCACGTTCCTTTCCTCGAAAGTTGTACTCAAATGAAATGAAATGGCATTACTTTGATGATGTGTGCTGGTCCTCTGTGGTAGGATTAGAATATTTGTTTGCCTGTTAGGTTCGCAAATTTTGCTCCTACTAAGTTAAATAGTTAAAACCTGAAGGTTGCGCTTTAAAATAGATGAAAATTGTAGGGTGGGCATGATTGTCACTGGGTCTAAGCCTAATTTGAGTTGTGCATGCCTTAATTTTATTTTCGGGGGTTGCAAGGTTGAATTTGGGAAGTTGGGCCAAAAGCAGGCACGTTGGGTCATTTGGCGAGCTGGTTCGAGCTCGCTGAATCACTCGACGGTTCACCTTAAATCTCCATCTCGCCTTTAATTTAATGCCAAATATGATGTTTAATTCTATAACTTTCAGCGAGAAGCCCTTGATCGCCAAAGGTATTCGACGACTCACCGAAAGACTTCTGGTCCACCCTTTGTCTGTACCATTGTAATCTCTATGCACTGCACTCGGTGAACCATCGAGGTAATTGCACACTTCGCCAAATGGTTTAGCGAAGTGATTTTGCAATTGAAATGCCTTGCTTTTTATCTTAACACTCTCTAACTTTTTCTCGAAACTTTACAGAAATGGCTAGACCGAAAGTAGTTGGAATAGATATGCCACCCCGACAAACAAGAGTGAAAATTTTTAGGAAAAATACAAAGGCAACAAATCCTACCAAAACGAATAATGAGGGTAAGAAGCCTAGTTCCAACAAGAGAACAAATCATCGAGACCCCACTATTACCTCATGGAGACGTTGATTCTTTATAGCTATCCACTACATTTAGGCTGCTCATGACCTGGAAAGTCTTAGTAAGTCTGTTGTCGCTAAATCTTCCGAAGAAGCTATGGGGGCCATTATCAAATTCTAGGCTGACAGATCGGGCACTGATGCCCAGACAAATGGAGCAACTGTGTAGACAAGATTTTTCTCTACCTCTCTCTCTATCTTTCTCTATTCTAAAGTCTGGATATTCTGTTATTTGCATTTGAGGATAAATGTTTTTATTTGTGGTGGGGTGACGCCCACACCTTTTGTGTGATACTTTTGTTCATGTTTTGTGTTTATATTTGGGCGGTTCTGTTTAAAATTGTGTTAATACTGCTTTTATGTGGATGTTTAAGCTTGTGGCTCTTTTCATTTTTAAATTGCAAAATGATTTTGACCCATTCGAAAATTTTTGCCACCTCTTGTGTGATGAATGTGACTGTTCTTTTGTAAAATTTAAGTCTCGGTCCCGATCAATACCGATGACTTGAATAGTGCTTACAATCGAACGAACATGAATGTACGGCTACAATGAGGCCAAATGAAGTTGCATAGATAATATGTGAACTCTTTGCATCTCGTTGTGATTAGCCATATATCAAATCTATTCTCTTGTGATGACCGTTGCACACTAGCGAAAGTGTAGAGTCTTGTTTCACTTAAGTGTCGATGCCTTGTGTGATAAGCTTACCTGGAACCATGCATGACAACACCTAGAATTTGCCATGTTGGCCGGTTAACTAAGTAAGACTTTCTCTTGATATGTTCTTAGGCAACTTCGAAGAATGTGAACCAATTTGACATATACCTCTTTTGTTACCTACCTTGTGAGCGTGTATTCTATGTTGAACACCCCTTCAGCCTGACCCTTCTTTGGAAGAAACTTGATGAACACTAAAACTTTCTTTATCCACTACCTATAATCCTCTTGAGTTGTGGTTAATTGAATATCCAACTTAGGCCAAAAGCCTAAGTTGGGGGTGTGGTAAAAAGATGAGGGAAAGTCAAGTAGTGCAAGAAAATTCTCCCCTAACCCGTGGTGTTGAGAAAAAGGGAACCCCTCCATATAAAAAAACAGAGAAGAAAAAGAAAAAGTAAAAGGATGAAAAAGGAAGTTGTGGAATAAAGTACAAAAGAGATGGGGTTCCCAAACAATCCATGGTAAGTGAATTATAGGATGACCTATGATGCACTAATGAAAATGATGAAGAAAAAAATGAAGTGTTGAGAGCACCACATTTAATGAGGATAAAAGTCACTGAGACTAAATGACTATTCCTTTACACTCTGCCCCGTTCCATGCCTTACTAAGACCTTTGTGATCTTGAGAAAGTTGAAACAAATGTTGATTGGAAAATACGGGCAAACTTATGGGTGAAAGCATGCATTATGTTCATCTTTGTGAGTGTGAGCGTTGTATCTGATTCCTGAACTTTAAATTGATTATACCTTTGCGTGTGAAAATAGAATCATCATTTGTGTAAGGGCATTCAAAAGTTTTTGTTGAGCTTGAACTTGCATTTGAAGCAAGATTACGAGCTTGAGAATCTTTGGAAATGGTGTGTCACAACTTGAATCTTTGACTACACAATTGATCCTTGCATAAGTAAATTGAGTTTTGTTGTGTGCACTCATGATTAAGTCTTGTGTAGCACTATTCGAGATACCCTTTTTGAACGACTGAACTTGAGTTTGTTTGAGGACAAGCAAAAGCTTAAGTTGGGGGTGTTGATGAGTCCACAAGTTGGACTCATTTAGGGCTATATTTTAATAGAAATTGTGTCCTCAATTGCTTATTTTATCTCAATATCTGATGAAACCCTTAAATTTCAGGTATTTGAAGTTAGAAGTAAAGCGTGGACACTACGTCACAAAAAGGAATGAAAAGGCTGAAAAGAATGAAGAAATGAAGGCCTGAGGATCGCCGAGTCCACTTGGCGAGTCGCCGAAGGGTCTTACTTCGCCTTTTGTTCCAGTGTGCTGAGCCCTGAAGGAAAGGATCAAGTCGCCGAAAAAAGGGAGCAGTCGACATATCATCGAGAAGTTCCTCGAAGCAGTACCATGTCGCTCAATGACCCAGAGCACGACGATGCGGAAGGATGGTACAAGACGGCGATGAACTATGCCAAAAGGCAAATCGCCGAGTTAATCGGCGATTCCAACTAACGACACCGAATGATCCGCTGTAACACTAATCTGTGAAAACTATAAATACTAGTTAGAGTTGTAGTTTTAAAAGTCGAACAATTATTATAATTTTCATATAGAATAGTACTTGTTGATATTTTTGCTTTCAGTTTGAGAGGGTTTTGAAGACTTGAAGTTCCAAAGGGTTTCATCTTCAAGATTTGGATTCGGGTCTCTTGGATTCTTCAGTTTTGGCCAGTATCAAGACTTAAATCTTCATACCCACTTGAATGCAAGCTCAATTTGGTATAAATTTCTATCTCTTATACATGTGTGGGTAAAAACCCCAATTCTTAGGGTGTGATTTAGCAAATATGGGTTAAGATAATTGTTGGGTCTTGCTTGCTGATAGTCTATTCGTAGTTTAAATGTGATTTCATTTAGTGGTTGTGGATGAATTTAATGAATTTGTAGTTGAAAATACAAGTTTATTTATGTGTTTTCGGCTTTCTTGAGAGAGAGGTCGTAAAACTAAGACCACTAGATTGATGACCAATGTGAGTGGGTCGACATGAGGTTCAACTCTAGAGAGTGAACCCTTGTCCCACGTCCACACACTCACCTCGAGAGAGTGAGTGGGTTAAGTCGTAGGCTAGTCTTCATGCGGTAAGTGGGTGTTCGAGAGAAACACATTTGAAACGGGGTAAGTTGCTCGAGAGAGAGATTATCCTCCTTAAAGTCTAGCCTAGTCATAATTATTTTATGAATCTTCTATTGAAAGGATGTACCCAATAATCTAGCTTAACCTGTATTCCCATCACATCCCAAGGATCTCCGCTCATTTCTTAGAAATCGTTGTTTATTTTTCTGTTTTTACTTTCTAGTGACAAAACCCCCCATTGTTAATTGACACTCTTGGGTCCCCCTTTAATTTACAATGTTTTTAATCGTTAATGTCTTTAGCTACGACTAGTTAGAATAAAATTTTTTTTCTTTTAACTCTCAAAACCACTCTCTTGGGAACGATCCCAACCTTTGGTTGGGTTACTAAACTATTGTACGATCGTAGGCATTTGCATCGGAAGTTGTGTCTTGATTACGCCAACATCACTTACCACATTAGAGCTTGATAAAAAAAGATTTTGGGGAATGGAGGAAAAAATTTGAAAGAAAGAAGGAAAGTGAATAAGAGACTTGAATCTTCCAAAAGTTTAAAATGGTTGTATGTGGGGCCTCTAGAGTGAAAATAAAAATATATTGTGAAATGTGCATTGAGTTGAAAAATGAGTAAAAGTGGAAAAGTTGGTGAATGATAAGTTATTGTGTAGTGTTCAAAGAGGGTGTAGTGACATACCCTAATGATATTCTAACCTTCCCAAAGTCTACAGCCCTTTGACATTTCCAACCGAATGAAGTTGAGTCAATGTTGATTGAAAATATGGGCAAGCCTATGGTGTGGCATTTTTGATCATGAGATGTTTTGTTGTGAGTGTGAGTGTTTGCATTTATTTCCCTTATCTTGTAAATTCTTTGTAAGTGTGTTGGGACATTTCTTTCCTTATGAGGGCATGTAAGTTAATAAAGTAGTGATTTTGAAAATTCCTAATTGAGTCAAGTGAGCATGTAAAGGAGCTAAGGAGTTGAGTCACTTCTTGAGTTTGAGTTGCTATCACTTAATGATTCTTGGTTCATAAAAATGTACCATGAAAATGACGGGGGTTATTTTGTAAGAAATTAGCATGAGGACTATTTGTTACTAACAACTGAAGCCATTTCCTTGGTACTTAATTGAATATGGTGAAATTGATTTGTGGTGTCTGTTGAAATAAAAGTCTCTTGAGTTTTTTATTTTCTTTACTTTAGTACAAGCAAAGTTTCTAAGTTGGAGGTGTTGATGAGTGGTGGATTTCTACTCATTTGAAGCTCTTTTTGTAGTTATTTTGGCTTTCTTTGGTTTAGAATTGGTGCTTTTAATGTGGTTTTCTTCATATTTGCAAGAAAATGAAATGGAGAGTTGATTTAAATGACATTTGAAAGAACAAAGTGAAGTTGAGGCAAAAAAAGGTCAAAGGTTGAAAAATATAAAATCTGGTAGAAAAATTACTCTCCGCGAACGTGCTTGAATGATTGTAAATGCGGAACTCTAGTAAATGGAGTACCGCGAACATGCACTACGGGTTACATATGTAGAAATCTGTTCAGTGAAGGACCGCAGACGCATCAAGCTGGTCATCTTAAGTAAGCAAACAAGGACCATTCTCCATGAACATGAAGTGTCGCATTTCAGAGCACCTGGGCAAATTTGAAATTTTACCAAATTGATCTCCAAAACCCTTTTTATACTCATTCGCAGTCATTGTTCATCTATTCAACCAAAAATTCATCAGAGAATCCGTTATCTTTCCAATTTTAGTTCATCTTTTAGTTTAGATTTAGAGAGACAACTTGTATATTTCAATTTGGGGTCGAGACATTAAAGGCAAGTTGCCTCACATTTTAGTTGTGGAATTGAAGATTTTATTTTATCTTAGTAATTTCTTATTCTCTTTGTCATTTCCTTGTTCTTAATTATTAGATTTATGGGTGTAATTTCTAATTGAGACCGGGGTTATGTGCTAGAAATAGACAACTCATTTGGGTCTTGATTCCTCATTCTAATGCTTTTGTATGTGATTCCATGCTTTCTTGACCATGGTTTGATCTAATTGTCTTTACGATTTAAGAGTGCATGCTTGAATCTAGCTTTCGATCTTTGTGGGTGGCTTGAAAAAGAATATGTGAAATGGAGAATAAGGTTGATGATCATGTTTGAATTTGATTCCTAAATTTAAGACTAAAAGAATATAATTTAGGTTTACTGTGTTGAATGATAAACTTGCCAGAGATAGGAGTTTAGATTCAGGTTTTAGATTGTATTGTGTTAAACACGATTAAGACCGCAAGGAAATTTCGTGAGATAGTACTTTGAGACTGAAAGGTGATAAGTGTTGATTTATGATTATCTAGCCTACCTTTGAATGAACTGCTTGTGTTGAGATGTCAATGGATAATTGAATGACTATTGAGTTCCAAATTTCCTAAGTCTCAATTATCCCTTACTTGATATTGTCTTTGCCCCCGTTCTTTGTTTAGTTAGAAAAATTGTCTTCTATAGTATAGTTTTGTTTATTGCATGTTTAGATTCAAATGAGTATCTAGTTAGCCTTTATCTTTTCAATTGTTGATAATTTATTCCTTATGAGATTCGACCCCGACTCTTAGTTGGGTATTTTTATTGACAACGATCACTTACTATTTAAGATTGTTTAGAGGATAATTTGAGCATTATTAGTCAACTTAGGGGTGTATTAGTGTTCTCCAAGATTGACTTGAGTTTCTGCTACCATCAGTTGAGAGTTAGGGATTCTGATATCCCTAAGACTTCTTTCAGGACTCGTTACCGGCTGATTTCATAGAGCTAATGAACCAGCTATTTTGGCCTTATTTTGGATTCCTTTGTGATTGTGTTTAGCGATGATATCTTGGTTTATTCCTCAAATGAGATCGATCATGTTCGTCAGTAGAGGACCATACTTCAGAAATTGAGAGAGGAGAAGTTGTATGCAAAATAATCCAAGTATAAGTTTTGGCTTGAGTCTGTGGCTTTATTAGGTGATATTGTTACCAAGGAAGGTATTATGGTTGATTCGGTCAAGGTTGCGACAGTTTGTGATTGGGTGACACCTACTACCCCTACCAAGATTTGGAGCTTCATCAAGTTAGTGGCTATTATCGCCAGTTTGTTTAGAGTTTCTCTTCTGTCGCAGCTTCGTTGACTAAGTTGACTCAGAAAACTATGGTTTTCTGTGTGGACAGATGGGTGCGAGGCGAGGTTTAAAAAGCCCAAGGAGTTATTGACATCAACACCTATCACTACCTGATTTAACGTTTTGAGGACACTTCTTCCAATTCTAAGTGTCAACGATCGTAAATAAGTATAAAACCCAACAAATGAGTTGGGGTCGAATCCCACAAGGAGCGGTACGTATTTTAAATTCGATTAAGAAGTACAAATGTGGTCTAATCAGCCATATGAATAGAAAATATCGAAAAAGACATTAAATATATTAACAGGGGTGACATGAATGTCAGATGGGGGATTTTGGTTAGCAGTTATCAACTACAAGCAGTCACAAAACAATCCGAAATAACAATAGGGAGAAGGATTCTCGGGATGTGATCGATTATAGGAAAATTTCGATATATGGGTAATTGAAACTACTAGTAAACAACTAAATATAAATACGTAGGCTAGACTATAAGGGAGATAATTTTCTCTTGAACAACTACCCTGAACTAGGTGATTTCTTTCGAACATCAACAAGTATAACAATGAAGAATAGTCCACACCTTAATTCACCCACTCTTTCAAGCTAGATGGGTGGGATTGGGTTTAAGATTAACTCTCTCGAGCTAAACCTAGCTCAACCCAATACCCACAAATCATTAATCAATATTCTTAGTTCTAGAACCTCTCTCTCGATCAAGCCAAGAACACAAAAATTGAACTGCATTTGCAACTACAATTCATAAATTAAGCCTCAATTAATGATTAAACTCACTTCAATTTAGCATTTAAACTACTAATTAACAATACCCATAAACTAATTAAACCTATAATCACATGATCACCCCTAAAAAATTGAGGTTTTAGCCAAACATCATAAAAGAGTAAAAATGATTACTAAATCGATTAGCCATCAACTTGGTAAGAGAGATTTAGTCTTTACAATGCTCAATTTGCAGTATATTCAAAACCCACTTCCAAAATCTTCAAATTGAATATCCAAGGTTCTTCAAAACTATGAAAAACTACAGAGAAAAGTCCTCTAAAACTAATTCAGTCTTCTATGAAAACTTTAGAACTATCGGAACTCTCTAAATAAATTATTCAAAATCTAATTTATAGCTGCTGAAAATAAGCCACGAAGGGCCGTTTGGCGAAGTATGTCAGGCTCGCCGAACCACTCGGTGAGCTGCCCTTTGACCTTTTCCATCGCCTTTTCTCCTTGGCATTCAACATGCTCGAGTTATGTAACTTTGGGCGATCTTGCTTTGCATCACGGAACTACTCGGCGATTCATCGACTGCACCTTTTCATCGCCGACCTGGTCTCTTCCTTCAAGGCTTGGCACACTGGAACTTTAGGCGGTGAGATTAGCCACTCGGCGACACGCGAATTGCTCTTGGCGATCCTCAGGCTCACTCTTCTTCTTTTTTTCAGCTTGTTTTGTTCCTTTTTCCCTGTTAGTGTCCTTGCTTTGCTCCTCAATCCACATACCTAAAAATCAAGGCTTTAGCATCAGTTTATGGCACAATTTAAGCATTTGAGGACAATAAATCTATATAAACAAATCCCCAAACGAGTCCAAATCTAGGACTCATCAACACCCCCAACTTAAAGTTTTGCTTGTCCTCAAGTAAACTCATGCTCAGCAGTTCAACAAGGATGTCTCAGATAATGCTGCATAAGACTCAACATGAATGCACATAATAAGGCTCAGCTTACTCATGCAATGATCAATTGTGCACTCAAAGATTCAAATTGTGATTCACCATTATCAAAGATGCTCAAGTTCACAATACTTGCTTCAAATGCAAGTTCAAGCTCAACAAAGGTACTCAAATGCCCTCACAACAAAAATGATTCCATATTCACACACAATTTCTCAACAATTTAAAGTTCCGGAATCACATACAACTCTCACACTCACAAAGATGAACACCTGCATGACTTCACCCATAGGTTTGTCCTTATTTTCCAATCAACCTTTGTTTCAGCTCACTCAAGATCACAAAGGTGTTTTCAAGTCTTGTAACGGGGCTGAGTGCAAGGGTATAATCATTTAGGATCAGTGACAGCTACCTTTATGAAGCGTGGTCTGAACATCACTTTCTTCCGTTTCTTCAACATTTTGATCATGCTCATAATTCACCCCATTATTCAACTTCAAATGGACTACCGGATACCACATTTCTTTTGCAACTTTCACTACTTTATTTCACAACCTTTTCAATCTTCTTCTTTTGCTTCTTTTCTCTTTTTTTTTTACATGGAAGGGTTCCATCCTTTTCAAAACCATTATCCAATAGGGATTTTTCACACTTCTTGATTTTGCTTATCTTTTCACCACACCCCCAACTTAGGCTTTTGGCCTAAGTTGGCTATTCAAACAAACCACACTTCATGAAGGTTATGGGTAAGTGGATAAAGAGGGATCACAATTTTTCAAGTTTCTTCCCAGAAAAGGATAAGGCTCAAGAGGGTTCAAGCAAGGTTCACTCATCTCACAAGGTTGGCCACAAAAGAGGTATATTGTCAAATTGTTTCACTTTTCAAAATAATTGTCTAAGATCATTTCAAGCGCTTGCATCACTTAGTTAACCGGACCAACGGGGCAAATTATAGGTGTCATCACACAATGTTCAAAGTAAGCTCATCACACAAGGCATTGACACCAATATCAAACAAGACTCCACACTTTCTATCTAGTGTGTAATGTTCATCACAAGAGACTCATTCGATAACCGGCTAGTCACAAGAAGATGCTAAAAGTTCACACATTGTCTATGCAACTTCATTGGCCTCATCGTAGCCGCACATTAATTTTGTTCAATTAAGATCACTATTCAAGTCATCGGTATTGATCATAACCGGTACTCAAATTTGCACAAGAATAGCCACAATCACAAACAATAGAGGTGACACAAAATTTTAAAAATAGGTCAAAACCATTTCCATTCTAAACAAGGAGTCACAAGCTCAACCATCCACAAGATTAAGATCAAAACACAATCAACACACAAATATAGCTCACAAAACCCAATATTCACAAATAAAACAGAATCACAAGAGGTAGGTATGAAAATACCTCACCCCACCCACAAAAGAAAAACATTTGTCCTCAAATGCAACTAAACAAAAATAGTCAATGAAAACAACAAAGGGGGAGGTAAAAAGGATGATCCTGTCTAATCAGTAGCTCCGTCTGTCGGGGCATCAGTGCCCGGGATAACATCAACACTGACTCCACTGGAGCTTGCCAGAGAAGTCTCCCATAACGAAGTCTGAATGGGTGAATGTACCATGTCCTCCTCAACCCTAGTCAGACCCTCATATGTGGTTTCTTCCTGAACATCGAGCTGCTCCTTATCAGTCTGAGCCTCGGACTCTGCAGCCACATCATCAGCTCTAACCTAATCTCCGGTGGTAGCCGAAGGCACATCAGAATAGGCTGGAATATCTGTGTCTAGGTCATCAGGAATCTCCACGGTCCCAAAAATCATCGACATGTCAGTGGACTTCAACTGTTCCACATCTCTTCTCAACTCTACAATCGCTGCCTTTAAGACCGCCATCTCATGAGAACCTCGACGTCTCTCACACACCTCTATCCTTACTGTGAGGGCATTAATAGCATCTCTAAGAGGGGTTAACGCAATAGTGAGATCTCCCTCAATCATCCGAGGAACTTCAACCTCTAGCCTAGAGGCACACACATCAGTAGAATGGGCTAGGAGCCCCATACGTAGCAACATGGCCTCGGTGAGTGGAGGTTGGGATGCAACACTAGTAGCAGACCTAGGAGGCAGGACAATGGTAGAAGAACTCGAAGTCATAGAAGGGGATGAGCTAGAAGTACTTGAGGCTTAGTGGCCGGAGTAGACAATAATGCCTCTGCAGGTAGTGTCTCACTATCGACAATTGGGGATGTATCTATCGGGACTGCCCTGCTCTTCTCAGCCTCATCCTTCAAGTATTCAGCCTCAATACGTCGGATGTTAGTAGAGTAGGTGGGAATCACTTCCATATTATTTTTCTCATCTCGTGGCACCCGGGCTCGTCTGCACAACTCGGTGATCAACACCGGAAAAGGAAGAGATATCTGCTGCACCTAGCTCTCATGGCCATCTCCTGTCTGATAATCGCACCTATATTGATGCACTTCCCTGCAATAATGGATCCTAGAGTGTGGAGAAGGATAGACTCATTCTGGGACTACATGATTGTGCTACTAATGAAGCCGAACCAATACCTCGTTGCTACATTGAGTTCTTTCTTCTCTATTAGGACTCCGACCTCAAGTCACCTAAGGGGTATTGTCGGATAGGAGAGGGGCCAGCCAACCTTTCATGTCCTTCAAAGTCATTCTCTTGATCATGCTCTGGTAGTCATCTGCAATGTTGGTAGTGCATTCCAAAATAACATTTATATCCTTACTATCACATTTTACCTTCCTTCTCCTGACAACTACATAGTCTATTGGCTTGAAGGTGGCAACCTTCATCTTCCCCTGTGGCACCAAAACTCCATAGGTAGTGTAGATGTTGCTCCCCAATATACACGCAAGTGTACGTGGTCGTGCAGGTAATATATATTATTAAAGAAACGAGTTATCGTTCCCAAGGGACTTATGATCAATTTATATCTAACACTTAATTCCACAAATAAAAAAAATAAAAGTAAACGTTTGAGAGAATGTGATGATTGTTAACTACTACTAATTATGCACTAAATTAAAGTAACCAATTGTGAACGACTTTAATATGATGTATCAAGCAAGTAAATGACAATTCCAGGGCTGCAAATTTAACAAATCTCATGTATCATATTCTCGGCTTAGAACTAATTTCAATTGTCAAGTTACTGATTTATAGGGTTAATTATATGAGTCGGGCTATACACCTCTCGTCGCCTACTCCAGTTAGCTATCTAACTACATCATTGATCGGGGATAAATAGACTAACTGGTGAGTATTTATATTTCATCCTATTTCGTAACCAAGCAAGGTGTTCGTCTGGGCGTCACTCCTGAACACTAATCACCTCAATCTAATGGGTCGACCGAGCTCTCTATATTCTCTGGTCTATCTAACCTCTCCTCTCTCGATTTTAAGATTAGACAATATATTTATCTTATGGTGATCAAGCATAAAATACTAAAATAAGAATATAGAAGTAACTTATAATGACAACCGAGAATTAATTCAAAAACCTTAAATAATCAACATTCAATCCGTAACTACAGCCCTAGAACTAGGGCGTTTAGCCACTCATGCTATTAGAAAACCACAAAATACAATTGTTCATGTGATTTTTGGAAAATAGAAGAGTTAGAAGATCAATACCTATTACAAATGTGGATACTTGCTCTTGCACACTTAATAAAAGTCGAACCCCAACTATGAAGCCCTCAGGGTCTATTTATAAGGGTTGGAAAAGTTGGATACAAATCCTACTACAATTAGGAATCCTATTTGATGATTTTTAAGCTAGAAAAATTGGCAGAAGGATGGGGCTTCACACCTCCCATCGCGCCTCCCACTCACCTCAGAATTCTTCATTGCGGCGCGCTGCGCCTAGCAGCGCGTCTGAAGAAGTGCTCTGAACTTTGGGCACTGGTGCGGCGCGCCTAGCAGTACGTCTCAAAACCTATTCTGAACTTTAGGCACTGGCGCGGCGTGCCTAGCAGTACGCCAGGCACTATGCCTTTTGCCTTAGTCATTTGTTTGCTCGTTTTTGCTCCTTCTTTCTTCGTTTCAACTCCATTTTCTTCAAGAGTTCCTGAAACAACCAATCACGTGTGTGAGGGCACAATATCATAAGTTACACCAAAAATCAATTTAATAATTGAAGATCATTCTTCAATCTCATCAATTCATGGGCAAATATTGCCAACTCAGGCATATAAATATGCTTAAGATTAGAACTCTTAAACCCAATTAGGAATGCAAGGGTCCCGAGGTTTAGTAAAGATTTCAAACTTGTGGGACTTTAGGGTACACCATATTTCTGGATATCTGTCCCCCATACCATCTATGGACAATCTCATCTCCTCAATGATAGTCCTAAGTCCCTCGACCTTTAGTCTGTTGAGAGACCGGGGAGGAGGACCCTGTAAAAGTGGTGCTGGGACCATAGTCTAATGTGGAACTGGAGAAGGAGTGGTCTGAGGCACCTGGATCCTAGATGGATCATGCATCCTCTTGGAGCACATTTCAGCTCTCCAGGCCAATAGCAGCTGGTTATCCTCAAGCTCAGCTGTGGGCGCCTTGCCCTTTACTTTGCCTTTCCCACTCGTGGTAGGAAGTTTGGCTGCCTTTGCTTTAGATGCCACAACACCCTCATTTATGATGATCCCTTTTGCCCGTTGGTGGGGTGGCATGTCTCGTCCTGGTACTTTGGGTCTAGCCATATCTGCAAAACATATCGAGAATTGTTAGAAATCGTTCAATACTGTTGCAGACAATAAGTTGCAAAAAGACTTGTTGAACCAGTCGCCGAGACTCTTAGGCGAGCCAGATTAGGCTCGCCGAAAGGACCAGCTTGAAAAATTTCCAGATATAAGACATGTCGGCAATGTTTAGGGCCTTTTGGCGAGACTAGACTAGCCTGCCGAATATTACAGTGTGTATTAGGGGTTAGGGGCGTAGAAAGGTTGATCAAAGGAATCTTTCTGTGAGTCGCTGAGTGAACTCGGTAAGCTCAGGCTTCCCACCGAAAGTTACAGACTCAACCAAACCAAATCAAGAAATTAAGGGCGATCAAAGGGGACATTGGCGAACAACAGAACTGTTCGGCTAGCTCGACACAACTTGACAAACTACCTAACGTGCCAAATTTCAATCCCGTTTCCCGAAATCAATCCCGCAGCCCGTGAAATCAAAATCAAACACCAACAACACTCAATTCAAAATTGGCCATTTGATGACTTTTGCCTTTAAGAATGACGTCAAACGCTCCATCATTGGGCAAATTATGTCATTTGTCTCAATTTGAGGTTACCCAAACTTCACCCTACTAAACCCAATATAAATTAACCGCAACCCAACAATTTAGAATCATTTTTAACATATAAAACACGGGGATTCATCATTTTAAGCATTTAGTCACAAGTTCGAAACACAAAATAGGCAATCCAACACATAAAACATGATTTCAAAAATTACCCAACACACAATAACACATATTTACCAAAAGCATTCTAGTTCAACACTTAATGAAAAGTGCGGGGTTCAGAAAACCAACTTGAATGCTGAATTGAGAATTTGATAAGCTAGGCGGCAAAGTAATCCAAATCCGAGCATGAGATCAAACACAAAAAGGAATAAAAATGGGAAAATATGGAAGATCTAAAGTGCGGGTAAGAGTTTGCGAGGTAGAAATAAGAGAATATGAAAGATTTTGAAATTTTAAACTGTTTGGCCTTTTAAAACCTTTCAGTTTGCGACCCTTTCGGTGGTGTTAGTTGACCATGCCGAACCACTCGGTGATGCACCAAGTGCTAACTTACCTCACCGAATTTTACAGGACCTCCAGTCAATTTAAGGGTCAATACTGCGGACAAAATCATGCTCGCCGACCTCTTCAGTGAGTCGTCGATTCAACAATTAGCCCGTCGAGTTTTATAGACTTCTACTTCATGTTTTGTGGGGTTAACGACGGTCCAAGTTGGGCTCACCGACCTCTTCGGTGAATAACCAACTGGACTCTTGGCTTGCCAAACCACCTATTTTAAAAAATCTTCACTTTTTAACCTGCATAATCAGCACCCGTAATTCCAAAATTAAACTTAAAATATTAAAAACTTGGGTTGCCTCCCAAGAAGCGCCTTAGCTAACAATGACGCAAGTACTAAACCAAGCTTCATTTTTTGGGGTTTGCCATAGTATCACTAGCAGCTTGATAGAGACTGAGTGAGAGGTCATCGTCTGGTTGAGAGTTGATACATCCTCCTTCATTTCCTTCAACACTTAACATACATATCCTTCTCCCCCTCTCTTTCCTTCCAAGTGGTGTTCGGATAACGCCATTCTCTGTAACGGTCTCCCAGTCCTCATCTCTATTCCAACCCTAACCACCTAGTCTTGGGTAGTTTGCATAATAACCTCTTCCTTGATTGGCTAGGAAGTTCACTTTCTCATTATATAGCGTTCCAAATTGGGCTTCATCGGGGTTCACTCCACCAATACCCACAACATTAAAACTCTTCTTACCAACACCCATGACATTTTTAGCCAAGATATCCAGCTGGGTCATCATCTTTGCCATGTTTTGGTCTCTTTCTTGATCCTTCTTGATCTGATCTTTTGTCATTCTAAAGTTGAGAGGAGAGACTTGGTCATGACGAGTGTACCTTGCCCTGTTGATCTTGGTCATGCAATCAAGGAGTTGGGAAGCTACTTCATAGGGTTGTTGCATTATACCACCGAGAACGAGTTGATCAACAACTCCTTTCTTCACCGAGTCGAGGCTCCTATAGAAGTATTGCAGCAACAAGTTGTTGGGCAATCCATGAGTTGGGCATTGCAGCACCAACTTCTTAAACCTTAGCCACGTCTCATGGATTGGCTCACCCTCCAAGCGCTTGAAACTTTGGATACTATCCCTAAGTGCCAACATCTTTGAAGGGTGAAAGAATCGCACTTAGAACATTCTGATCAGCTCCATCCAAGAAGTGATGGAGTCTCTTAGAAACTCAGCCAACCACTTGCTTGCCTCGCCCATCAGAGAAAATGGGAACAACCTCAGATGGAACGATTCTTGCGATATGTTCTTAAATGAGAATTGTCCACAAACATCAACAAAATTTCTAATATGCTCATGGGGATCCTCATGAGACAGCCCCCAAATAAACCCTTCAGTTGTAGGAGCTGAAGCATGGTGCTTGTGATGTGAAAAACAGTGTTTCCTTCGGCCGAAGGTAAACGAATTGCACCAACACTACCCATTTGGAGTGGGTCATTGATGTTTGGGTCATTGACATCGTTTAGGTTCCCAACATCATCTTGGTGGCCTACTTGGCTACCATTACTTCCGTTAACGCTCATCTCCTCCTCTGTTTTAACACAAGCAACACAAAACCAACAATAAAATAATTAGATTCAACTATGACTAAAAAGAACACAATTCAAATTCATCAAAAGAATTTCAAACAACACCGCTCCCCGGCAGCGACACCATTTTGATTTAACGTTTCAAGCACACTTCTTTCAATTCTAAGTGTCAACGATCGTAAATTAGTATAAAATCTAACAAATGAGTTGGGGTTGAATCCCAAAAGGAGCGGTACGAGTTTAAATTTTATTAAGAAGTACGAATGTGGTCTAATCAGCCATAGGAATAGAAATTATCGAAAAAGACATTAAACAAATTACCAAGGGTGACACAAATGTCAGATGGGGGATTTTGGTTTGCAATTATCAACTACAAAGCAGTTAAAAAACAATCCAAAATAATAATAGGGAGAAGGATTCTCGGGATGTGATAGATTATAGGAAAATTTCGATATATGAGTAATTGAAACTACTAGTAAACAACTAAATATTAATGAGTAGGCTAGACTATAAATGAGATAACTTTTTCTCGAACAACTACCCGAATTAGGTGATTTCTTTCGAATATCAATAATTATGACAACGAAGAATAGCCCACACCTTAATTCACCCACTCTTTCGAGCTAGATGGGTGGGATTGGGTTTAGGATTCACTCTCTCGAGCTAAACCTAGCTACACCCAATACCCACAAATAATTAATCAATAATCATACTTCTAGAACCTCTCTCTCTCGCAAGCCAACAACACAAAATTAGAAGTGCATTTGCAATTACAATTCATAAATTAATCCTCAATTACTGATTAAACTCACTTCAATTTATCATTTTAACTAGTAATTAACAATACCTATTAACTAACTTAAGCTATAATCATATGATCACACCCCAAGAATTGGGGTTTTAGCCAAACACCATAAAAGAATAAAAACAATTACCAAATCGATTAGCCATTAACTGGGTAAGAGAGATTTAGTCATTACAATGCTCAGAATATTCAAAACCCACTTCCAAAATCTCCAAATTGAATCTCTAAGGTTCTTCAAAACTATGAAAAACTACAGAGAAAAGTCCTCTAAAACAAATTCAGTCTTCTCTGAAAACTTCAGAACTATTGGAACTCTCTAAATAAAATGTTCAAAATCTAATTTATAGTCGCCAAAAAAAAGCCAAGATGGGCCGTTTGGCAAAGTAAGTTGGGCTCACCGAACCACTCAATGAGCCGCCCTTTGACTCTTCCATTGCCTTTTCGCCTTGGCATTCGACATCCTCGAGTTTTGTAACTTTGGGAGATCTTGCTTTGAATCGCGGAACTACTCGGTGATTTGCCGACTGCTCCTTTTCATCACCGACCTATTTTTTTCCTTCAGGGCTTGGCACACTGGAACTTTAGGCGGTGCGATTAGCCACTTGGTGACACACCAAGTGCTCTTGGCAATCCATAGGCTCGCCCTTCTTCATTTCTTTAGCTTGTTTTGTTCCTTTTTGCCTGTTAGTGTCCTTGCTTTGATCCTAAATCCACATACCTCAAAATCAAGGCTTTAGCATTAGCTTATGGCATAAATTAAGCATTTGAGGACTCTAAATCTATATAAACAAAGCCCAAATTGAGTTCAAATCTAGGACTCATCACTACCCGACGAGAGTGTGGAATATGTGGTATTTTGTGATGCTTCAGGTGTGGTTCTAGGTAGTGTGTTGATGAAAAAAGGGAGAGTCATAGCCTATGCTTCTCGATAATTTAAGGTTCATAAGAAGAACTACCCTACTCATGATTTGATGTTAGCAACAATGGTGTTTTTGTTGAAGTTATGGAGGCAATATCTCTATGGCGTGCATTGTGTGATCTTTACTAATGATCGTACCCTTAAGTATCTCTTTTCTCAACCAAATCTGAACATGAGACAACGTAGATGGTTGGAGTCATTGAAAGACTTTGACATCACCATTTTTTATCATTTGGGCAAGGCAAATGTTGTAGCGGATGTTTGAATTAGAAGGCACCTAGCATGGGTAGCTTAGCGTTTCTTAAGGTGAAGGAGTGACCTCTGACTTTAGAGGTTCATTCATTGGCTAGACAGATGGTTTGTCTCTATATTTAGGCACCTCGCCATCATTTTAGACTTCATTGAGTCTAGGTCTACTTTCATGGATTAGATTCATGCCCACCATTTAGAGGATGATAAATTGAGAGTGATATGGGACAAAGTGTTGAAAGGTGAAGCTAATTCAACGTCTCTTGATACCGAAGGAATTTTGAGGATTTATGGTTGTATTTGTATTCCTAGAGTTGGTAGTTGGGTGTGTATGATGTTGGTGGAGGCTCATTGTTCTAAATACTCAATTCACCTGGAGGTAGCCAAAATGTATCATGATTTGAAGCAACACTATTGGTGGTGTGGTATGAAGAGAGACATTCTGAACTTTGTGGCTAAGTTTTTGAACTCTCAGCAAGTGAAGTATGGATATCAAAGGCCGGGTTATACGATGCAAAGGATGCCCATCCTTGAGTGAAAGTGGGAGCGCATTACTTGGACTTTGTGACTGGATTGCCCTTGACCTTGGGCAAGTTTGATTCTGTTTGGGTTATTATGGTCTGGTTGACCAAGTCAGCTTATTTCATTTCAATGAAGACTAACTATAATGTAGAGTAGTTGGCTAGGATCTACATCTGAGAGACTGTTCGATTACATGGAGTGCCCATTTCTATGGTATGTGATAGAGGTACACATTTCACCCCTAAATTTTGGAGTTCTATATATGAATGAATGGGTACCAAGCTTGAGTTAAGTATTGTCTTCCATCCTCAGACCGATGGTCAGTCTGAGTGGACTATTTAGGTACTTGAGGATATGCTTTGGGCTTGTGTCATGGACTTTGGTGGTCATTGGAACCAATCCCTACCTCTAACAAAGTGTTTTTGTAACAATAGTTATCATTCCAACATTCAGATGGCACCGTTTAAGTCTTTGTATGGGAGGAGGTGTAGATCTCCCATTGGATAATTTGATTTTTTTGGAGTACAACCTTGGGACACTGATTGTTTGAGAGACTCCATGGATAGAGTGAAGTTGATTCACCAGCGCCTTGTTACCACTCATAGTAGGCAGAAGAGCTATACATATAGGTGTATCAGGGATGTGTCCTTTGCTATTGGTGAGCGGGTTTCACTTAAGGTGTCCCCCACCAAGGATGTGATGAGGTTTTGAAAGAAAGGAAAGCGCAGTCCACGGTTCATTAGACCTTTTGTGATTTTGGAGAACTACGGAGAGGTAGCCTATAGGTTGACCTTGCCTGCGTTCCTTTCAGTGGTCCACCCCGTGTTTCATGTCTCAATTCTTAAGAGATATCTTCATGATGATTCTTGTGTGATTTAGTGGGACTCAGTTGCTTTGGATCCAAATCTTTCCTTTGAGGAGGAATCAATTGTTATCTTTGATAGGTAGACTAGAGAATTGAGATCCAAATAGATAGTCTGAATGAAGGTGTAGCGGAGGAACCAACAGGTTTAGGAGGCGACATAGGAAGTGGAGTTCGACATCAATCATAGATACCCTTAGCTTTTCTCTCATTCTGGTATCTTATTTTGCTTTTCAATCGAGTACAAATACGTGTTTAGCAGTGGATAGTGCAATATCCCATTTCCTATGAATTTTCTTTTGATTGTGAAATGACCATTTTTCCCTTGCCCTCAGATTTTTCATGCTTAGTTTGTGTTTTGGGAATGGTTGGTGTGGTCCCCAATGTGATCATGTGTGTTTTTGGTGATTTGACCCCTTTGAGTTGAGAATTCTTAGTATGATTAACTTTAGTCATCATTTTGAGTTTAGAGCATCGAAAGGAGATTCGATCAGTTCCATCACATCTAAAACGTTGAGTTTGAGCTATTAAGGTGGTTGGTCAGGTTTTTATCACTTCGGGATGAATTTTGGGTGTTTGGGTGAGAAGTTGGATTTTAAGCCTTAAGAGAGGTCCGGTAGGGTAATTTTGTCATTTGAATTCTTTTTAGAAATGTGATGATTTCATTGAGTCCGAAATGTCGATTTCATAGGGTAGCTTGAGTAGTTTATTTTAATCGGGCTCCGAATGATTTTTTAGGGTCCATCCAGAGGCTTTTTTATGAGTCCACGATTTGTACTCATTTAGGGATTCGTTTTAATAGATTTAGTGTCCTCAAATGCATATTTTGTGCCAATAACTGATGTAAATCCTTGAATTTCAGGTATTTGGATTGAGGAACAAAGCATGGACACTAATGAGCAAAAAGGAACAAGGCAACTGAAAGGACAAAGAAAAGAAGGCCTGAGGATCGCCTAATCCATTGGGCAAATCGCTGAATGACTAATGTCTCGCTTAATGTTCCAGTGTACCAAGTCCTGAAGGAGAAAATCAAGTAAGCTATAGAAAGGAGCAGTTGACGAGTCGCCAAACGGTTTCGCGATGCAGTGCCATATTGCCTAAAGTTACAGAGCTTGAAGTTGCTAAAGGCCAAAGCAAAAAGGAGATAGAATTGACCAAAGGGCGGATCGCCGAGTGGATTGGTGATCCCGACTTATTGCGCTAAATGGTCCTTTGCAACATATTTTTGGGCTACTATAAATACGTTTTTAAATCTTTAGTTTAGTATCCAATATTGAATAGTTTTCATTTTATTTTAGTTTTCAAGTTTGAGAGCTGAGAACTGAGTTTAGAGACAATATTTCCTTAGCTTTGAAGATTTCCATTTCTGAGAAATTGGAAGTGGGTGTTGAAGATTCTTCATCTTAGATCTTTGTAAAGACAATATCAATCCTACCTAGTTGATGGAAACACAACTTGGTAACCATTTTTTACTTTTTTATGATATCTAGCTAAAACCACAATTTTTAGGGTGTGGTTATGTGATTATGGGTTGATTTAGCTGCTAGGTATTATTAATTGATAGTGTAAATGTTGTTTAAAAGTGATTTCGTTAAGTAATTGTGGTTGAAATTAATGGGTTGTAGTTGCAAATACAACCCCAACTTCATGTCTTTGGCTAGCTTGAGAGAGAGGTTTTAAAACCAAAATTTCTGAATCGATGGTCTGTGGGTATTGGGTTGTCATGGGTTCAGCTCGAGAGAGTGAACCCTAAACCCTTTTCCACACATTCAACTCGAGAGAGTGAATGGACTAAAGCGAAGTCTGTTCTTAATTGCTGCTTATTGATGTACGAAAGAAACCAATTTAATTTTGGGTAAATTGTTCGAGAGAAAGTTTACCCACATTAAAGTCTAGCTTATTTACTGATTTATAGCTATTCACTATTAATTGAAATTACCCGGTTGTCTACCTTAGCCCATAATCCAATCACATCCCAACAACCCATCTCTATACTTGTTATTTTCGTATTATTTGCTATTGTAGCTGATAGTTGAACCCAAATCTCCTTGATATTTGACACTTGTGTCACCCTGAACTTGAACCATGCTTTTATTCGTAAATGTTTTTAGCAGTGATTGACTTGAGCATATCCTTACTTGTCTATTGATTCATAATTACAAACCACTCCCTTGGGACTCGACCCCAACTCATTAGTTGTGTTATATTACCTACTTTACAATCATTGGCACTTAGTATTGGATGAAATGTCCTGATACGTGTAATCAAAATGGCGCCCCTACCGGGGAGTGGTGTTATTTGAGAATTTTTACTTAAGTTGGATTTTGTTCTTGTTAGTTATAGTGATACTTACTTAAATTTTAGTTTTGTTTTGCTTGTTTGTGTGTTGCTGTTTTGAGCAGAGACTTGGAGCATAGTTGGTAGCAACGGTGGCCAAATGACCGAGACTAATTAAGAAATGGAAGAGGACCACTATTTGGACCCACTATTAACTCAGCTGGACGATTTGGCAAAGAAGATATTAGAGATTGAAGTCCAGTGCAAAATAAAAGATAGATACATACCCTCTCATGAGCGGAGAAAGTCTAAGGACAATGAGAGTAGACGTGTCGAGGACACGCTGTTAATCATTCTCCAAAAGTTCAATAAGCATGATAGAGTACTGGAAGAGATGAAGGAGAATGTCGAAGTGCTAAATCATATGATTGGCCCTCACTCCGGATCTATCCGGCTAATTGAAAACCTCATGGGTCATGTATTGTCTCATCGTTACCCGAAGCAACAAGAAGGGTTACCTAGTGATACTAAGGTCAACCCCAAGAATGAAGTTTGAATGAGGAGTTGTGTCGTGCCACGACGTTAACTAAGGCGCTTCTTGGAAGGAAACCCAATTTTTATTTCCTTTCTTTTAAATCTTGCAATAATGGTGTATTGAATGTGCAAGTCAAAGTGTGGAAAATGTGTGAAAAGTGCAAGTTGGTGAGCCAAAGGTCCAGTCAGCGGATCGCTGAAGAGGCCAGTGACCCTAACCTAAACCATCGTTAGACTCATGACAATTTTACATTGGAAACTATAAAACTCAGCGAGCCCAAAAAATTATTGGCGAGTCACCGACCAGGTCATCGATCGTGACCTATACCGCCATTTGGACCCCCACATCAACTGAGGGTCCTGTAAATCTCGGTGAGGTAAGTGACCACTTGGCGTGTCGCCGCGCACCACTAATGTTGCCGAATGGGCGTGAACTGGACGGTTTTTATAAGGCCAAAGGTTTAAATTTTCAAACTCTTCACTTTCCCTTACTTTCAATCTTCACAAATTCACACCCGCACTTTAATTTCTATCTTCGGCATTTTAAAAGTATTTTAGTTGTTGATTTGTGCTCGGATTTAGATTACATTGCCGTGTAGCATTTCAATCTTATCTTAATCGGCATTAAAGGTTGGTTTTCTGAACCCCGAGTTTATTTTTAACAATTTTGTACTCTTATGCAAATGATCTTATCTTATTGTCATGTGCTGGGCCTCTCTGATAGGATTAGTGTGTTTGAATGTCTGTTCTAATTCGATAATCTTGCTCGTGTTGTCTATAGTGTCGAATTCCCTGAATTTTGTGCCATAAAGTTTGTTAAATCTTGTGGGGTTGTGCATGCATGTTGTTAGGTGTAGTTGGGTGAAGTCTAAGTAACACGTAGTTGTGCCAAATGACGTAATTTGCCCAATGATAGAGCGGGTGACGTCATTCTTAAGGGCAAAAGTCATCAAATGGCCAAATTTGGAAAAACCAAGAGAAGTCTGAGTATTCCGGGGTAATGGGTGTTATGGGTATTGCTTTAATTTGATAAGTGCGTGTTTTGATTTGATTTTTGGGGGTTGCGGGGTTGAATTCGAGAAATTGGGCTGAAAGTAGCCACGTTGGGTCATTTGGCGAGCTGGGTCGAGCTCGCCGAACCATTCGGTGGTTCGCGGAAGGTCCCCATCTCGCCTTTAATTTCATGCTTCATTTGATGTTTGACTCTGTAACTTTTGACGAGAAGCTTACGGTCACCGAAGGCACTCGGCGACTCACCGAAAGTCCTCTTATTCACCCTTTGTCTGCACTTTATAGCTTAAATTGCACTGTACCTTTCGGCGGGCTAATCTTTGCTCGCCAAAAGGCCTTCCATTCGCCGACTTGTTGAAATTTTTCTGAGAATTTTGAGCTAATCCTTTCGGTGAGCCTGATCTAGCTCGCCAAAGTGATTCGGTAACTCGCCGATCTCTTCGGTGAGTCTGTCTGCATTTATTTTTCTGTACCTTTGATTGAAATGTTTCTAACTTTTTCCGATGTTTTGTAGGCATGGCTAGAAAAAAGGTTGCAAGTAGAAACATGTCACCCGAAAAGAAGGCTAAGGGAATTAAACTCAATGAGGATGCAGTTGCATCCATGGGAAAAGCTACCAAACTTCCCACAACTGGTGGGAAAGGCAAAGGTAAAGGCAAAGCACCTGCATCACCGAAGGCCAGCTGAGAGTGATGGTGAGCATCAAGAGCCTCAGACTTTAGCTTCTGATGATGATGAGCTAGTAGTAGCACAGAGGGCAGAGCTACGATCCAAAAGGAGGAATGATCCGTTTAGGAACAAGACTCCTCAGGCCACCACTTCTCCTACTCTAGCTCCAGAGCAGGCTGTAGTCCTAGCACCTCCTATAAAAAGGTCCTCCTCCAAAGTATATGAACAGATTAAAGACTGAAGGGTTGAGGACAATCATCGAGGAGAAGCGTCTGTCCATGATGGGGTCATTGACAGGTACCCAGAGATTATGAGCTGTCTGAAGGCTCATAAATTCCAAATATTCACTAAACCTGGTGACCCTTACATTTCTAAATGGGTCTGAGAGTTCTATGTTGCTTAGGGAGCCTTGATACCTCAGCAAAAGAAGCAAGCAGCTACATTTAAACCGGTTGATTATGTAGTGGTTCGGGGAAAGAAGGTCAAGTGTGATAGTGAGGCTATCAATGCTGTCCTGGACTGTCCTGATGATATTGATGACGACTGCCAACACATGATCCGGACTACCACATTAGAAAATATGAAGAAGTGGTTAGCTCCTGTCATATCAAACGATGCCCCCAAATGGCTTGAAGTTGGAGCACCTATCGAGAAAAAGGATCTAAACATAGCTGCAAGGTTCTGGTTTGGCTTCATCAACAGTACTATTATGCCATCCCATAACGAGTCGATTCTACGACATGCCAAGGTAGCCTGTCTAGGTTGCATCATTGATGAGACGAGGCTCAATCTGGGGATGAGCATAGCACTGGAGATGGTCATGAGGGCCAAGCAGCGCCAGACCTCACTCCCCTTACTGGTATTGATCACCGAGCTATGTAGACGGGCTCGAGTTCCTAGACATGTAAAGAAGGATGTGGAAGTGATTCCCACATCCTCTACTGATATCTGAAGGATTGAGGCAGAATATTTCAAGGATGAGGCGGAAAAGAAGAAGAAGGCTGCCCCGGTACACTCTTCCCTGGTTGTGGACACAGACTCACTACCTGCAGAGGAAGTTTTGCCTACTACGGCCCCTAGAACTTCAGGTACTTCTTGTGCTGTACTTTCTGACACTCCATGTTCTTCTGTTGTTGCACTGCATCCTAGACTTGTTGCTGCTGCTGCGTCCTGGGCCCCGATCACTGAGGCTTCATTATTACGGATGGGGCAGCTTGCCTATTCTATGGATCGTCGGGCTACCAGATTCTAGGCCTCCATTTCGGGAATGATTCAGACTGCCCTGCCTGATGCTGTGACACTATTGAGTGCTGCCCTTGATGCCCTTGAGGCGAGGATAGCGGTGTGTGAGCGTGGCCAAGGGGCAACTGATGCTTATCGTGACCAACGACACTATCCTACGGTATGAATGTCTACGATCATCGATAATATAGTAACTCAACCAAGGGTTGGGGTCGTGTCCTAAGGGAGTGGTAGTGAAAATAGTAGTTAGGCTAGAATTTCGTTCTAGTTAGCTGTAGTTTGAGAAATTATCGAATAAAAACAAAGTAAATTCAAGTGGGTGACACCAAAGTGTCAAATATCAATGGGGGTTTGTCACAAGTATAGCTAAAACAACAAAAATAAAGAGAAAATTCAAGTATAGGGAGAAGTTCTTGGGGTGTGACCGCAATATATATTGATATAAATCTTTGCGTACATGTTTTTGATAGGAAATTTGCAAGATAATAGTGAATAGGCTAAGCTTTAGATGGAAATAACTTCCCTCTCGGGCAACTTACCCCATTTCAAATAGGTTCCTCTCGGACACCTATTTGCCGCATGAAGGCCAGCCTACGCCTTACCCCACTCACTCTCTCGAGCTGAGTGTTAGGATATGGGACTAGGGCTCACCCTCTCGGGCTGAACCTCATGTCGACCCACTCCTTAGGCCATCAGTCTA
>JAJOOF010004768.1:0-29499 GCA_029582545.1 Solanum lignicaule | reverse complement strand
CACTTACCATGCATACCTCAACCTTCACCAATTAATCACATAAGACATATAAACACATAAGTCAACAAGTCACTTCATAAAGCTAGAACACTCATCAAATGTCATCCCAAGACTCACCTAAGTAAGACATGGTGAGGCAGCCCATACTACCTCTCCATACCACACCCAAGTGATCCTTAAGGCTACACAAGACAAGTTCCATTCACATCTCAACATAAATCGTTGATTCAACTTAATGCATTTAGACAACTTCATTCACTAATGACATAAGATCATCACATACATTCAATTCAACATAAGCACTTACATTCAATTCATTATGACTCACTTTCACATTAGCATGCTCAAAGACCAACGCTTTCATTAATTAGCCCAAAGAGACTCATTCATTCATTATCATTACTAAGACACACCAAGATCCCCCTTAAATGTCTACTTGTGCAATGTCTAGATGATGTCCCATTCCACCACCTATCCTAAGTAGTACACCCTAAAGACACCCTAGTTCATTCATTCATTAATGTGGGGGAAGAGCATTAACCGACATAGACCATGGAGCTTGACATGGAGTCCCGGTAGTAACCCTTACCGGATGAGGGATCCCCACTTGCCTAAGGTAGGGTCATTCTTTTAGCCTTTACGTGGTAGAGACCACTAGCTAGTCCTATGTGGGCATATAGTTAAGGGATAGAAGGATTGCTTCTAAGTACCCACATCTCAACTAACGAAGGGGCGCCCATCTTAAGGGTTGCTACTAAATACTCACATCTCAACTAACTAAGGAGTATCCACCCATCTGCATATCCTCTCGGTGCTAGACATTACTCTCCCACGGAGTTGGACATTCATTTCATTCATTCATTTAGGGATAAGGATTGCTACTAAGTACTCTCATCTCAACTCACGAAGGAGTACCCATCCTAGCCCAACGTTCATTCATTTAGGGATAAGGATTGCTACTAAGTACTCTCATCTCAACTCACGAAGGAGTACTCATCCTAACCAACATTCATTCATTTAGGAAGCTCTTGGATTCAAAGATGAGAAAACCTTTCATCTAGGAATCCCATTCATTTAAAGGAGTACTTTATGAGACTATCCTTACAATAGACCCAACTTTCATTCATTAGCATTAACTCCCATTCATTTCATTCATTCACACATTCTTTCATTCTTTTCATTCATTCTTCACTAGGTGTGAGAGTAGGTAAACCTAGTCTATCCTAACCTCACTTTCATTATAAGACATTCAAAGAAGACAACAACCAAGCATAACACATAAAGTCTCTACACAAGGTCACCTTTCATAATCTTAGACCATACACAAATTCACATCATATCACATTACCTTCACATAATCAACATTACTCAAAACAACAATCATCCAACTTTGCCTACAAGGCCATGATCACAACATGCTTATAAATTAAACACCTCCCCACTTTCAAAGGGATCAAACCTCACAATTCTAACATCTACTGCATATATATATAGAATACTAGAATCAATAATCTATTCACAACTTCATCATCATCATAATCCTTAGGTCACAATTGCCCATTCAAGGCCAACATCCAATATAGCACAATTGACCATCAATTCCTCACAATTCAATATAGAACAATACATGAATCAATAGCCCATAATAATCTACACATTAATATCACATTATTAGCTCATAATCAATAGACCCACTTTAAACCCAAAATTTGGATTTCACGATATGCAAGGGTTCATGGAGTTTTTGATGTTAAAACAATCAATATTAACACAAATCATCATTTGAAATAGTTTCATGCAAGAACCCAAACTTAGAATTGAAATTGGGGTTTTTAGTGTTTTTGAAAAACATTGAAATCACTTTGATTTGGCTCTTTGATTGAAAGGAGAATCAAAGATAAAATCCCCATACCTTTGTGATTAATTTCCTAGAAATTTGAAGGAGAAATCAGTAGGAACCCATCCCCTAGCTTGAAGCTTCATCAATGTCTTCCATGGAGTTTTAGAGAGAATTTATTTAAGAGGGAATGAAGGTTCAATTTAGCTAATGAGGTCTAATTCTAGGTTTTGGGGTTTTAACCAACTTAAAATACCCTAAAATAGGTAGAATAACCGTTTATAATAATTTCCCAAACTGCCCCTCACTTAGTTGGGCCTTTTAAACAAGACAAACTTGAGTTTTATTTTCGCAAGTTTCGTCGGGAAACAAGTCCGCAACGCGGAGGTGTTCCCACAAGTTTCTGGAAATTAAATTTCGAGACAGTAGAATCTACGGTGTCTTCGCGATGCGGAGCCACTTTTTAGCCATTGGTGGAGCAGGTTCGCGACGCGGAGCTACTCCCTCCATGAACAACTTCAAGCTGCCTTGGCAGCTTATTTGGCCAAGGGTGGTGGTCCCGGGGAGTCATACTCAAACGTTTTGACCATAAAAACATTTACTAAGACACTAGGGTCACCTTCACTGATTTTAGACTCCAAACAACACATAAAAACATGACCAACATACTAGAACACACCAACACGTAAAAGACTAGTTTTCTGAACGTCTTAGTCGTCCCTTCATGTTTGACTTCCAAACTCTTTAAAACTGACTAAAAAGGCTATTCTTCATTATTTTAACAAGTTATTAATGCATAAAACCCATGTGAGGCTCTACTTTATCCTACTTCATTTTGAGAGGCATTACATCCATGAACCGTTGTTCAACCTATGGTCCATGTTCTAGGGTCCATTGTTCCACAATTGCAAAGTAGTGGCTCAAGTGGTGAACCACGGTGTGGACCACAATCTATTGTTTGATCGATGGACCATTCTGTACATCTGTGGTTCCGACTTTAGAGAACCCAAAACTGAATTCTTGACCTACGAAGGGGACCAACGGCCTATTGTTCCATCAACGGTCCGTAGGTACCCATCGTAGGTCCCAAAAATAGCTATTGTCTAGAAATTTTAGATTTTTTGTCTAAGCCCAATGGTGTTCTAAAATTCTTTCTTGGGTCTTGTTGACTTCTTTAAGTACTAATATGTCTTCCACGAGCACCATGGCACCCAAAAAAGCACCCGAGTACGCGAAGAAGGGCAAATCCAAATCTGTTGCCCCATCTTGACGCCTGATCAATGAGTCCAGCGAGAACGAGTACATCCCGGAGACCACTGGAGGATCCCTTACTGCCCCCGGACCACAAGGAACAGGGCCAGGAAGATTATATCATTCAGTGATGAGGTCGAGATCACTGCCCCAGTCTGAGAAGGGGGCTTCACTTGCATGAGAGTCACAGTCCGGCTCTGAGTCGCATTTTGGCTCCGATTCCAGCGGTACTTCCTCCTTTTATTTCGATGGCGATAGCACGGGGGATGCACAAGACCTTTCTAGCACCAGAGTTGAGTTGTTTCATAGTTCCACTGAGCTGAATAGGTGGTTTGTTGAGGGCCATCACCAGATTTATGTTGACGGGAAGGCCTTGAACGAGCAGAGAAAGATAGCCCGCCCAATTACTGAGGAGCGCCAGGTTCTGACAGGGATCATCCACACAGTGCCATCCATCCATGAACTATTTAAGCAGTACATGTGCGATTAGATGACTAAGATTCTAGGTAGATATAAGGAGGAGATGGTGCAGGAGTTCTCCGTTTCATATGCTGCCACCGTTTCTAGTGCCTTGCCACCACTCGTAAAGGATTTGGCTCAACCACCTCTCCTGACTACCATGGTGCAGGGCCTACTAGATAACAATTCTGAGACCACCATCTACATTTTTATTTATGACCCAACACATACTCTGCCTATCAATACGGTGGAGTACGACTACAAGATAGGGATAGTTCAGGGCCGTGCTTTTCGAGACCCTGAGCAGAGAGAGCCACTACTTCGGTGGATGGCACGCCATATAGCTGATGAGAGAGAGCACCAAGTGGGTGCAAAATATGGAGTTGCGGATAAAAAAATGCGACTTTGAGTTTTGGGGCCAAATTTTGGTGGTCCATTGTCCGTACCAGATTGTCCCCCACACAGGGGGACAATGTCATCACTTGAGACCGGGCGATGATTCTTGTTGCAGTGCTAGCGATTTTAGAGGTTGATTTTGCCCGGATCATTCCTGTTGCGATCCATGAGAGGGCCTTCCGGAAGACAACGACCATACCCTTCCCATGCTTGATTTTCCAGTTGTGCAGAGAGTCTACTGTGCCGATATGAAACTGTGATAGATTGGTCGAGGTGACCAAGATGGTGAATGTTGGGTTCATCTAGGATGACACTAACCTCACTGCTGCATGTTGAAGTACACTAGTTGTCGTTCCTCCATTGGGTGATGATTTAGTTCGAGAGATTGAGGTGGCACTGGCTAATGATACTTCCGCACCTCCCACTACCGGAGATGCACAAGCTCCCCCTTCCACCGCCACTAGTCAGGCTATGATCTCATCCCGAGCCACTCCCTTTTCAGGGGTCCACAATAGTTCCTCTAACCCGAGTCTTGAACTTGGAGACCCAGATGGCTACCTTGATGAAACACATGAGGCCCTGGATCCAGCAATTTGTTGAGGAGTCATAGGCTCGTATGGAGCAGATGATGGACAGAAAGATTCAGGTGGTCCACAAGCGCCTTGATGCATTCGAGTTGAGAGTCTTGGAAAGGCCTGCATCGTCTGTTGATATCACCACCTTCCAAACGGAGTTGGCTAGGCTCCGATCTGATGTTGATGTTGTGACGCCCTCTAAAACTAGAAGACTAAGCTAGAGCCTAATGTGTAAACTAGTAGCCTAAATGGGGTTTAACATAAAGGTTAGAGTCGTAAAATAACCTCCGGTGTTCAATATAAGTGTTTTTGGGTGTATACGTCAAGGTATGACCCCCCCCCCCCAAGGACCAACCAAGGGTCCTTGAGGAGGTCCCTAAGGCAGCCCCAAAAAGCTATCAAAAATAGCCTACCAACGAGGGCATCCACGATCCGTGGATGGACCCACACCTCGTAGGTGGGGGTCGTGGAACAAGCCTGGACCTACCCTA
The DNA here is from genome assembly GCA_029582545.1 of Solanum lignicaule. Taxonomy (NCBI): domain Eukaryota; kingdom Viridiplantae; phylum Streptophyta; class Magnoliopsida; order Solanales; family Solanaceae; genus Solanum; species Solanum lignicaule. The sequence continues at coordinate 24,490 of JAJOOF010004768.1, read as the reverse complement.
TTTTTCTTAGCCCCAGACCATGGCCTACGGACCTGCAGGATGGCCAGTAGGTCCACCTACGGTCCGTAGGTCAACAACCGTAGGTCATACCTGAAACTGCCATTTGGAAGTTAAGGTTAGGAGTTCTTTTGTAATATCCTTTTTATTAAATGGTTATGTGGTGTCGTTTTAAGCTTATTTTAAAGACATATATAAGTATTTTTCCCACCTAAAATAACCCATCTAAGATCATAATTCATAAATCCACAAATAAAATCAAAACCTCTCCAATATTTCTCTCACTAAAACCTCCATTGAAGAAGAAGTTGAAGTCTAGGACTCAAGAACTCATATTTTATACCTAAATTCATGAAGGATCTTCATCTAAGGTATGGTATTTTTGATTCATGGTTAACTTTTTCATCCATGAAGTCCTCAAACTCTCAATGTCAAAGTAGAAATGTCTCCAAAACCTAGGGTTTTCACTCCAAGTCATGGATTCTTCCTAAAAACGTTTTCAATGATTTAATTGTCTTATATTATGATTGAATTACTGTTTTATGGTGGTTTTATGATAAAATATCCCATGGATCCATTATTTCCCCATAATTCTAATTTATGACTTATGATTTGGGTGAAATGTAGTAACTATGAAATAGTACTTGTAGTAGTGATTTGAATGTGATCTATAGCTCTTGAAGGGCGAAACATGAGAACTAGCTATGTGTATGAGACTTGTGTGTATACAATTGGATTGCTTTGAGAGTAAAGTGCTTATATTATGATCTAAATGTGGTGTTGATTGGATGATTATCCTCATGTACACACTTAGGTATGAATGTCATATAATGTGAAAGGTTTGTCACATATAGTGATTCTAAGGTTTGAAGACTAGTCTCACCTATTGAATCTAGGAGCTTTAGTATGAGTTGTTGGATTGGGTGTCAAGACATTGTTCCATAATTATCAACTTACATCAAGACTTAAAATGAACTCAATGGGAATTAATGCTTAGCACCGAGTGGATATGAATATGAGATGGAAGCTTTTACACTAGTTGAGTCCGGCTTTCCAAATGGGTTTCTTTTACACTAGTTTAGTTCGGGTTCCCAAAGTAGTTATCTCATGAGATGGAAACCTTCTACCATAGTTGAGTCCAGGTTTCTATAAACAATCTCCTTATCCCATAAACTATGTGCCCACATAGGTCTTTAGCTAGTGGATCCACTTAAGCTAAGAGTTTGGTTCTACCTTTGGCAAGTAGGACAACCCCTTTTCGGTGTGGGGTAGACACCAGATTCCATGATTAATCTCTTATGGTCTACGTTATTTAAAGCTAATCCCACTATGAAAGAATGAACTAGAATTGGAGTTATGAACTATAATCACTTAATAAGTTTTCCTTAGTGTGGATAGGAGTATGAGATCTTATTCATGCATTGCACAAGGATACTTTGAGGGTACTTATGGTTTGTTTCCATTATGATATGATGATCAATATGTTGAATATGCTTGTATCTTATGATTTTAGACTAATTTTCATGATGAACTCTAAACTTGGTAAAGTGCATACATTTCAACTAAAATGTCCATTTTTAGCATGTTAAAGGTTTTCATGCATAGCTACCATACTTGGTGCATTTTTGTACTAACCCATATTTCTTCTATATTTTTCTACATAGTGTAGGTTTCGGCGTTTGAGGTGATTCCTTCTAGTTCAAATCTTGGATTGACTATTCTCCAAAGTTTGTGGTATGTCCTCATGGATCCGAGGGAATGTGCTATGTTGTTGTTTTATTTCTTTTATTGTACTAAACTTTCAGATTTCCTATTGTAAGGGTTGTGACCCTATTTTGTTTTTTTGAGACTTCGATTGTAATAGATGGCTATATGAGACTATGTCTAGACTTCTGCTTTGCTATAATTAAAACTTCTTAAATACTTGAAAAATTTGTCTTTACTCTTTATTATTCTTTACTTTTGTGATGATATGCTAAGTGGTTTACATAGTGCCTTTAGGGGTGTTATGTGCCATGTTACGTTTAGAGGGTACCCTTGGGTCGTAACAAACAAGGTAAGCAGAGCAAAAGGTTTAGAATGATTCTAGGATGATGTCTCATAAGCCACGTCTAGTAGAGTCTTGTATATGAGTGTGAAACGCGCCATATTTATGAGTGAGCGGCTATAAGTTGTTAGGAAATTACACTTCTTTCATTACTCTTAAGTCGTGGCATAGAGTTTAACTCTATAAAGTCTTCCTTCTAATCCTTCTCTTGTGTCTTTAGGAAATGAATATACGATGGGCTAACGCAAGAAGGGTGGAAGAGGAGAATGTGATTCAAGGAGTTCCTCGAGGTAATCAAACTCCTCAAGATAACCAAGTTTCGGTTGATCCTCCGGATATGACAAATATGGAGATTAGGTCGGCTTTTCTAACATTGGCTCAAGCCATGACGGCCCAAGCCAATAGGGATGTTGGAGCTCATGTAAACCCTAGTGCAAATTCCTCGGCTTCGAGATTGAGGGATTTCACAAGAACGAACCCCCCTATGTTCTTTGGTTCCAAAGTGGGAAGAAAATCCTCAAAAGTTTATGGAAGAGGTCTACAAGATAATTGATGCTATTGGGGTGACTTCAATATAGAAAGAGGAGCTAGCCGCTTATAAATTGAAGGGAGTGGCCTAAGTATGGTATACTCAATGGAAGAAGAATAGGCTGGTAGGAGCGGATCCCATAGATTGGGAGGTATTCAAGAAAGCATTCCTTGATAGGTTCTTTCCCTGAGAGAAAAGGGAAGCCAAGGTGTAAGAATTTATCAACCTTTGTCAAGAAGGTATGAGTGTTAAAGAATATTCTCTAAAGTTTATCGAATTGTCCAGGTATGCTCCGGCTATGGTGGCAGATCCTAGGGATGAAATGAATAGGTATGTGACGGGTATATCCAAGGTGGTAAGAAAAGAATGCCGCACATCAATGCTCCTTCATGACATGGATCTCTCACGTCTTATGGTGTATGCCCAACAAATGGAGAGTGAGAAACTCCAAGGCAACAATAGAGAGGTGAAAAGAGCTAGAACCGGTGAAGGGAATTTTTCCAATACTAAGTCCGATGGGCAAGGTTGGCAAAGATTCAAGCAAAGTTTCTCTAATCAAGGAACCTCTAGTAATCCAAGGGTTGACAAGGATAGGGTTTCCAACCCTAAACCTCAAGGAGGTAATAGTGGTGGTTCATATGTTACGAGGCCTAATTGTGCAAATGTGGTGAAAAGCATAAAGGCAAATGCTTGGTTGGCTTGAATGGGTGCTATGGGTATGGAAAGAGTGACCAGAATATGAGAGACTGTCCTATACTCAAGGTTAAGGGGAGAGAAGACAAGCAAACTCCTCCAAGCGGTTCCAACTCCAATGCCCAAAAGCAAATCCGCTTTTAAGCTATTCAATCCTGAGGTGACCAAGAGAGCTCCCCGGATGTGGTGACCGGTATGTTACAAGTCTTTTCTATTGATTTATATGAATTATTAGATCCCGGGGCCACTTTGTCCTTTGTTACACCTTTGTAGCTATGAAGTTTGAAATACTCCCCGAAGTGTTAGTAGAGCCTTTTCTGGTTTCTACCCCGGTTGGTGACTCAGTAGTGGCAAAAAGAGTCTATAGAAGTTGTCCTATTTCTTTGTCTCATGAAGTCACTTTGGTGGATTTAGTAGATTTAGACATGTTGGATTTTGATGTGATTTTGGGTATGGATTGATTGCATGCATGTTATGCCTATATAGATTGTAGGACTCGGGTTGTCAAATTGTAATTTCCAAATAAGCCTATTTTAGAGTGGAAAAGGGGGAATTCTATCCCTAGAGGTCAATTTGTTTCTTGTCTCAAAGATAGGAAAATGATCTCCAAAGGGTGCATTTACCATCTTGTTAGGGTGATGGATGTTGAGTCCAAAACCTATTCCCAAGAGTCAGTCCCCGTGGTAAATGAATTTCTGGAAGTCTTTCCCGATGACTTTCCCGGCATTCCTCCTGAGCGGGAAATAGATTTTGGCATTGATCTTTTGCCGGATACACAACCTATCTCCATTCCTCCTTATAAAATGGCTCCGACCGAGTTAAAAGAGTTGAAGGAACAATTAAGGGATTTGCTAGACAGGGGTTTTATTCATCTGAGTATCTCTCCTTGAGGTGCTCTGGTGTTGTTTGTTAGGAAGAAAGATGGGTCTCTTAGAATGTGCATTGATTATCGCCAATTGAACAAAGTGACCATAATGAATAGATATCCCCTTCCGAGAATCGATGACTTATTTGTTCAACTCCAAGGGGTTATCTACTTCTCCAAAATTGATCTTTGTTTGGGTTATCACCAACTAAGGGTGAGAGGGGTTGATATTACAAAGACAAACTTTAGGACCCGGTATGGTCACTATGAATTTGTGGTTATGTCATTTGGGTTGACAAATGCCCTGGCGGCATTTATGGATCTAATGAATAGAGTGTTTCGAAAATATCTTGATATGTTTGTGATAGTGTTTATTGATGATATCTTGATCTATTCAAGGAGTGAGAATTAGCATGTTGATCATTTGAGAATCGTATTGCAAGTTCTCAAGAACCAACAACTTTTTGCAAAATTTAGTAAGTGTGAATTTTAGTTGAGGTCCGTAGCTTTCCTTGGTCATATTGTGTCAAGCAAGGGTATTGAGGTAGATCCTAAGAAGACGGATGCGGTCAAGAGTTGTCCTAGACCTCGAACTCCTTTCGACATTAGAAGCTTCTTGGGTTTGGTCGGTTACTATAGGAGGTTTGTTGAGGGTTTTTCCTCCATTGCTTCTCTATTGACTGCTTTTACTCAAAAGAAGGCTATATTTGAGTGGTCGGAAATTTGTGAGAAAAGCTTCCAAGAGTTGAAAGATAGGCTTACTTCCGCTTCAGTGTTGACCTTACCGGAGGGCACCAATGGTTTTGTTGTATATTGTGACGCCTCTAGAGTGGGGTTGGGATGTGTGCTCATGCAACATGGTAAGGTGATTGCCTATGCTTCAAGGAAACTTAAGGTTCATGAGAAGAATTATCCGACCTAGGATCTTGAACTAGCGGTGGTAGTATTTGCTTTGAAAATATGGAGGCATTACTTGTATGAGGTCCATGTGGATTTCTTCACCAATCACAAAAGTTTTCAGTATGTGTTTAGCCAAAAAGACTTGAATCTCTGACAAAGAAGGTGGTTAGAACTTTTGAAGGATTATGACATGAGTGTCCTCTATCACCCCGACAAGGCTAATGTGGTGGCGGATGCCCTTAGTAGGTTGTCCATGGGTAGTGTGGCCCATGTAGAAGAGGAAAGCAAAGAGTTAGTCTGTGATGTGCATAGGTTGGCCTGGCTAGGTTTCCAACTAGTAGATTCTCATAAAGGTGGTTTCACGGTTCATAATGGCTCCAAATCATCCTTTGTAGTAGACGTGAAGTCTAAACAAGACCTTGATCCTTTATTAATGGAATTGAAAGAATCGGTACTCAACAAGTCCGTTGAGGCTTTCTTCTAAGGGGGAGATGGGGTACTTAGGTACCAAGGTCGTTTGTGTGTTTCGGATGTGGATGGGTTGAGGGAGAAAATTTTAGAAGAGGCTCATGGCCCAAGATATTCTATTCATCCGGAGCCACCAAGATGTACCGTGATCTACGGGAAGTCTATTGGTGGAATGGTATGAAGAAGGATATTGCGAGTTTTGTAGCCAAATGTCGTAATTGTCAACAAGTAAAGGTTGAGCACCAAAGGCCGGGAGGTTTGTTGCAAGATATACCAATTCCTACTTGGAAGTGGGAAGAGGTGAATATGGACTTTGTTGTGGGTTTGCCTCGTACTAGAAGGCAACATGATTCTATTTGGGTCATTGTGGATAAGATGACAAAATCAGCCCACTTCATTCCCGTTAAGGTTTCCCTTTCGGCGGAAGACTATGCAAATTTGTATACAAGGAGATAGTGAGGTTGCATGGGATTCCTTTATCCATGATTTAGGATCGGGGTACTCAATTTACTTCACACTTTTGGAAATCATTCCAAAAGGGGCTTGGTACCAAGGTGAAACTTATCACCTCCATTCACCCTCAAACGGATGGTCAAGCGGAGTGCACCATTCAGAGTTTAATGGATATGTTGAGGGCGTGTGTTATAGATTTCAAGGGTAATTGGGACAACCACTTCCCATTAATAGAGTTTGCCTACAATAATAGTCACCACTCAACTATCGGTATGGCTCCTTTTGAAGCCTTGTATGGTAGGAGATGTAGGTCTCCGGTTGGTTGGTTTGAGATAGGTAAGATTGCTCTTATTGGTCCCAAATCGGTTTCTGAGGCTATTGAGAAAGTTCGGCTCATTAGAGAGAGATTGAAAATGGCTCAAAGTAGGAAAAAGTCCTATTCCGATGTGAGAAGAAGGGACCTAGAATTTGAAGGGTGTAATGAGGTTTGGCAAAAAGGGGAAACTCAGTCCCCGATTTATAAGCCCTTATCAAATTTTGAAGCATATAGGGAAAGTTGCCTATGAGTTGGACTTGCCAAATGAGTTGGCCCCGGTTAACCGGTATTTCATGTTTCTATGCTTAAAAAGTGTATTGGGGACCCGGTGACCATTATTCCTTTAGAAGGGTTAGGTGTTGATGAAAGTCTTTCCTATGAAGAGGTTCCAGTAGAGATCCTTGACCGGAAAGTCAAGAGATTGAGAAACAAGGAAGTAGCTTCCGTCAAAGTTTTATGGAGAAATCACTTAGTTGAGGGTGCTACTTAGTAGGCCGAGGCTGATATGAAGTCTCGATATCCTCATCTTGTTCCTTCTATTTCTAGTCAAGCTTGAGGTAAGTAGTTCCTCTTGAATTATAGTGTTTTGGAAGTCATGTCTGTTATATGAGTTTTTCCATGATTTCCTTATGATATGCATGTTCTTGGTGCAATTCATATTTAGTAAGGAAAATGAGTTTTCATGATTTATGTTCCTCATGGTGTTGTGCATTTAGTGTGAGTTGCCTATTTGCCTTCATGAGATGTGTTGACGAACATCCTTTAGTATGCTTTTGAGAGTATTGGAATATTGGCTCCATGGTGTTGTGTTGAGCATTATTTTAGTTGGAGGAAGTAGTTCTTCCTATTAATATGAGAATTATTGAGTTTCATGCATATTGGGTTGTTAGATGTAGTTCCTACTCCCTTGTATTGCATTGATTATGTTTTGAGATGGAGTTGATGTTTCCTCCTTTGAATTGTGCATTAGTTGGATGTTTCATTAATGATGGGCTGCTAGTCTTGAGTCCTTTAATCCATAAGGTGTCTAGATCGTCATTCGAGGATGAATGTCCCCAAGAGGGAGATAATGTTACACCCCCTAAAACTAGAAGACTAAGCTAGAGTCTAATGTGTAAAATAATAGCCTAAATGGGCTTTAACGTAAAGGTTAGGGTCGTAAAATAACCTCCGGTGTTCAATATAAGTGTTTTTGGGTGTACACATCAAGGTATGGCCCCCCCAAGGACCAATCAAGGGTCCTTGAGGAGGTCCCTAAGGCAACCCCAAAAAGTTGTCAAAAATAGCCTACCCACGAGGGAATCCACGATCCGTGGATGGACCCATGCCCCGTAGGTGGGGGTTGTGGGTCAAGTCTGGACCTCCTCTATTTTTCTTAGCCCCAGACCATGACCTACGGACCTATATGACAGCCAGTAGGTCAACCTACGGTCCGTAGGTCATGCCTGAAACTGCCATTTGGCAGTTAAGGTTAGGGGTTCTTTTGTAATTTCCTATTTATTAAATGGTTATGTGGTGTCATTTTAAGATTATTTTAAAGACCTATATAAGTATTTTTCCCACCTAAAATAACCCATCTAAGATCATAATTCATAAATCCCCAAATCAAACCAAAACCTCTCCAATTTTTCTCTCGCTAAAACCTACATTGAAGAAGAAGAAGAAGAAGTTGAAGTCTAGGACTCAAGAACTCATCTTTTCTACCCAAATTCGTGAAAAATCTTCATCCAAGGTATGGTAGTTTTGATTCATGGTTAGCTTTTCATCCTTGAAGTCCTCAAACTCTCAATTTCAAAGTAGAAAAGTCTCCAAAACCTAGAGTTTTCACTCCAAGTCATGGATTCTTCATAAAAACGTTTTCAATGATTTAATTGTCTTATATTATGATTGAATTACTGGTTTATGGTGGATTTATGATAAAATATCCCATGGATACATGATTTCCCCATAACCCTAATTTATGACTTCTGAATTGGGTGAATTGTAGTAACTATGAAATAGTACTTGTAGTAGTTTAGTTATTTTATTCATATTACCATCTATATCTAATGTACTGATTCTAGATTGATTGGTTGAATGTGATCTATAGTCCTTGAAGGACAAAACATGAGAACTAGCTATGTGTATGAGACTTGTGTGTATACAATTGGATTGCTTTGAGAGTAAATTGCTTATATTATGATCTAATTGTGGTGTTGATTGGATGATTATCCTCATGTACACACTTAGGTATGAATGTCATATAATGTGAAAGGTTTGTCACATATAGTGATTCTAAGGTTTGAAGACTAGTCTCACCTGTTGAATCTAGGAGATTTAGTATTAGTTGTTGGATTGGGTGTCAAGACATTGTTCCATAATTATCGACTTACATCAAGACTTAAAATGAACTCAATGGGAATTAATGCTTAGCACAGAGTGAATATGAATATGAGATGGAAGCTTTTACACTAGTTGAGTCCGGCTTTCCAAATGGGTTTCTTTTACACTAGTTTAGTTCGTGTTCCCAAAGTAGTTATGTCATGAGATGGAAACCTTCTACCATAGTTGAGTCCAGGTTTCTATAAACAATCTCCTTATCCCATAAAATATGTGCCCACATAGTTCTTTAGCTAGTGTATCCACTTAAGCTAAGAGTTTGGTTCTACCTTAGGCAAGTAGGACAACCCCTTTTTGGTGTGGGGTAGACACCGGATTCCATGATTAAGCTCTCATGGTCTATGTCGGTTAAAGTTAATTCCACTATGATAGAATTGGAGTTATGAACTATAATCACTTAAATAGCTTTCTAGGAGTATGAGATCGAATTCATGCATTGCACAAGGATACTTTGAGGGTACTTATGGTTTATTTCCATTATGATATGATGATCAATGTGTTGAATATGCTTGTGTCTTATGCTTTTAGACTAATTTTCATGATGAACTCTAAACTTGGTAAAGTGCATACATTTCAACTAAAAAGCTACTGAGAGAAGAATTGACTAAATGGAGGCTGATAGAGGAGGGTATTTATAACAAAAGTCTAGAATACAATGGTTCAAGGTAGGAGATGCAAACACTGCTCATTTCTTTGCTAGAATAAAGGGGAGAAAGTCACAAAATCAGATCAATATGCTAACTAAGGAGGATGGCTTAACTATCAGGGGACCAGATGATATAATGGAGGAGGTTGTGGGTTTTTATCAAAAGTTTCTTGGTCAAAAAACTGCACACATGCCTACAACAAAACAACAAGTACTAAGGGATGGACTAGTACTTAGCAGGAATCAACAATTAACTCTTATTCAACCATTCACTACCAAGGATGTCAAGACAGCACTGGGAGTATTGGAGATTCAAAGGACCACGAAAAGATGGATTTAATGCCTACTTCTGCAGGAAGGCCTGGTTAGTTATAGGGGAGGAGGTAACAATAGTTGTGCTAGAATTCTTCCAAACAAATGAAAAGTATGCCCCTATTAACAAAGCACCTGTCACACTTATTCCAAAAGTACAACATTCATCAGCAATCAGAAAATATAGACCAATATCCTACTGCACTACCATATACAAAATCATTGCAAAAATGCTCACAAGTAGGCTGCAATGTGTTATGGAGTACCTACTGGATCCAAGTCAATGCGCCTGATAGAATGTTAAGTGATAATGTTCTTATGAGTCATGAATTAGTCAAGGGATATGGCAGGAAAGGCATTTCACCAAGATGCATGTTTAAGATTGATATGCAGAAGGCCTATGATTCATTGGAATGACATTTCCTGGAGGAGGTTCTAGTTGGTATGAAGATACAACATAGGTTTGTCGCCTGGTTAATGCAATGTGTGAAGATAGTGTCCTATTCCATCATGATAAATGGCAGGCCTAACCCAGCATTTTAGGCAAAGAGAGGGGTAAGGCAAGGAGACCCTCTATCCCCATATCTTTTTGTCATTGCTATGGAGTATCTTACCAGGCTGCTTAAAACATTGAGGACCAATTCAACTTTCAAATATCATCTAGCTAAGTTTTGGTGATGGTCTCTTGTTGTTTAGCAGAGGTGATATAACATCTATCAGTTTACTTTGTGAATGCTTCCAACAATTTTCTAGGGTGTCTCTGAAGATATTCATCAACAGATATTGCAAGCATCAGGATTCTCAAAAGGAACTCTACCATTTAGATATCTTGGGGTACCTTTGTGTTCAAAGAATTTATCAGTAGGTCAATGTCAACCACTTATAGACAGGATGCTGGAAAGAATAACTACATGGTCAGTCAAATTCTGGCAGGCTCCAACTGGTCAATAGTGTCTGGAATGCAAGGATTCTGGTCCTAAATATTCTTATTACCTAAGCAAATACTTCACGGAGTAGAGACCATATGCAAAAGATTTCTATGGAATGGGGAGGTGAAGGCACTCATAGCATGGGATACACTTTGTTGGCCCAAAACTGCAGGAGGTCTAAATGTCACAGACATACATACTTGGAACAAGGTTGCTATATTAAAACACTTGGAATCGAAGCAACAAAAAAGATAAACTATGGATTATTTGGGTTCATACATTTTATCTCAAAGGTAAGGAGCCATGGGAGGTGAATGTTAAACAAGCTTCATGGATAGTTAGGAAGATTCTTCAGGCAGGGCACTGGCGGGAAGAGAGGGGAATGCAAGTGGCTGAGATCATGAAGACAGAGGATTTTAGCATCAAGGACATGTACAAAAGTTTGAAAAGGAGAGTACATTGAGGTCCTTTTGAGAAGAGTGATATGCAATAATCAAGGCAATCCATAGTTGATTTTCGCAATGTATTTGGCTATACATCATAGGTTGTACACCAAAAGACAAGCTAAGTAACTAGAGAATCATAAATGAGGTTGAATGTCCAATATGCAATGTAGAAAATGAATCACATCAACACCTCTCCTTCTCATGTTCATTCTCAAGACAAATGTGGCGAAAGATGCTCGGCTGGCTAGGCTATATGAGGGTGAGTGCAAGCTGGGATGAAGAAGTACAATGGGCCATACAGAATGCCACCAAAAACACAGCACAAGCAGAGGTATACACGATGGTCTTACCAGCAAGTGTCTACTATATATGGCAGGAAAGGAACCTTAGGATATTTCAGCATAAGTAGAGAATTATAGATATGATTAGCAGTTTAGTCATCCAACATATACATCATAGAGCTAGTGTAATCCCTCGATTAGTAGGATATATGAATTTTCAAAATTTTTATCCTTTAATTAGTCTACTAAAAGTAAAGAACATTTGGAGTAGGTGGGTTCTGAGAATGGAATTTGTCCATATTGAGAGTTCCAACAAGTACATATTGCTTTATCTGGTAATAGAAATTACAATTACAAAAAAAAAACAATTCATTGACGCAAGCCACAAATTTTTTTAGGTGTTTTTGATATATTTTTATATTTTTCTTATTTTTTATATTTTTCAGACACTTACGAAAAAAATAAATTTTTTGATTATTTTATGATATCTACGAAAAAAAATAAAATTTTGATCTTTTTTCGTTTTGATATTTTAAAGACATTGTTGTGAGACGAAAAAAAATTAAGTTGTTTTTATATTTTTTAAATATTTTTGTTGATTTTTATATTTTTCGGTCATTTACGAAAAAAATAAAATTTTGATTTTTTTTAAAATCATTATTTTCGATATTCTAAAGTCATTGGTGCAAGTAAAAAAAAAAAATTGAGGTGTTTTTGTATTTTTTTTTATGTATTTTTCTTGATTTTATATTTTTTTGGATATTTATGAAAAAACATAAGGTTTTAATATTTTTCTTGAAAACCATTATTTTGGATATTTTAAGTCATTGGTGTAAGTCAAAAAATATTGAAGTGTTTTTATATTTATCTTGATTTATATATTTTTCGGGAATTTACAAAAAAAATTGATTTCTTATTGAAAAGCGTTATTGTCGATACTTTAAGATCATTGACGGAGGCCAAATATTTTTTAGGTGTTTTGATATTTTTCGGACATTTACGACGAAAAATATTTTTTTTTTTATTTTTTCGGATATTTACAAAAAAAAGTAAAATTTTGATCTTTTTTTGTTTCAGTATTTTAAAGTCATTGGTGCGAGTCGAACAAAAACTTAAATTGTTTTTATATTCTTTTTATATTTTTGTTGATTTTTATATTTTTCGATCATATACGAAAAGAAATGATTTTTTTAAATCATTATTTTTTATATTCTAAAGTCATTGGTGCAAGTCGAAATTTTTTTGAGGTGTTTTTTTGTATTTTTTATGTATTTTTCTTGATTTTATATTTTTTCAGATATTTATGGAAAAAATAAGTTTTTCATCTTTTTCTTGACAACCATTATTTTGGATATATTAAGGTCATTGGTGTGAGTCAAATTTTTTTTGAAGTGTTTTGATATTTTCTTTATATTTTTCTTGTTTTTTATATTTTTCACACATTTATGTAGAAAAATAAAATTTTGATTTTTTTCAGACAATTACGTAAAAAAGTAAAATTTTGATCTTTATTTCGTTCCAATATTTTAAAGTCATTGGTGCAAGTGGAAAAAAAATTAAGTTATTTTTTTCTCGAGCTTTTATTATTTTTCGGATATTTACGAAAAAAAAATAAGGTTTTGATTTTTTTCTTGAAAAACATTATTTTGGATATTTTAAAGTCAATGGTGATAGTTAAAAAAGGTTTTGAAGTGTTTTTATATTTTCTTTATATTTTTCTTGATTTTTATATTTTTCGGACATTTACGAAGAAAAATAAAATTTTTGATTATTTTCTGATATTTACGAAAAAAATAAAATTTTGATCTTTTTTCGTTTTGATATTTTAAAGACATTGCTGTGAGACGAAAAAAATTAAGTTGTTTTTATATTTTTAAAATATTTTTGTTGATTTTTATATTTTTCGGTCATTTACAAAAAAAATAAAATTTTGATTTTTTTTAAATCATTATTTTCAATATTCTAAAGTCATTGATGCAAGTCAAAAAAAAAATTGAGGTGTTTTTGTATTTTTTTTAATGTATTTTTCTTGATTTTATATTTTTTTGGATATTTATGAAAAACCATAAGGTTTTAATATTTTTCTTGAAAACCATTATTTTGGATATTTTAAGTCATTGGTGTAAGTCAAAAAATATTGAAGTGTTTTTATATATATTTTTTATATTTATCTTGATTTATATATTTTTCGGGAATTTACAAAAACAAATTGATTTTTTGATTGAAAAGCGTTATTGTCGATACTTTAAGATCATTGAAGGAGGCCAAATATTTTTTAGGTGTTTTGATATTTTTCAGACATTTACGACGAAAAATATTTTTTTTTGATTTTTTCGGATATTTACAAAAAAAAGTAAAATTTTGATCTTTTTTTTGTTTCAGCATTTTAAAGTCATTGGTGCGAGTCGAACAAAAAATTAAGTTGTTTTTATATTCTTTTTATATTTTTGTTGATTTTTATATTTTTCTATCATATACAAAAAGAAATGATTTTTTTTAAATCATTATTTTTTATATTCTAAAGTCATTAATGCAAGTCGAAATTTTTTTGAGGTGTTTTTTTTGTATTTTTTATGTATTTTTCTTGATTTTATATTTTTTCAGATATTTATGGAAAAAATAAGTTTTTCATCTTTTTCTTGACAACCATTATTTTGGATATATTAAGGTCATTGGTGTGAGTCAAATTTTTTTTGAAGTGTTTTGATATTTTCTTTATATTTTTCTTGATTTTTATATTTTTCACACATTTATGTAGAAAAATAAAATTTTGATTTTTTTTAGACAATTACGTAAAAAAGTAAAATTTTGATCTTTATTTCGTTCCGATATTTTAAAGTCATTGGTGCAAGTGGAAAAAAAATTAAGTTATTTTTTTCTCGAGATTTTATTATTTTTTGGATATTTACGGAAAAAAATAAGGTTTTGATTTTTTTCTTGAAAAACATTATTTTGGATATTTTAAAGTCAATGGTGATAGTTAAAAAAGGTTTTGAAGTGTTTTTATATTTTCTTTATATTTTTCTTGATTTTTATATTTTATTTGATTTTATATTTTTCGGACATTTACGAAGAAAAATAAAATTTTTGATTTTTTTTGAACGGTTACGAAAAATAGTAAAATTTTGATCTTTTTTTGTTTCAATATTTTAAAGTCATTGGTGCATGTCGAATTTTTTTTGAGATGTTTTTTGTATTTTTTATGTATTTTTCTTGATTTTCTATTTTTTTGGATACACAGAAAAAAATAAGGTTTTGATTGTTTTTCTTGGAAACCATTATTTTGGATATTTTAAAGTCATTGGTGCAAGTCAATTTTTTTTTGAAGTGTTTTATATTTTTCTTATTTTTTATATATTGTACATTTACGAAGAAAAATAATATTTTTTGTTTTCTACGGACAGTTACGAAAAAAAGTAAATTTTTATCACTTTTTTGTTTCGATATTCTAAAGTTTTCTTTTATTGTTTTAAAGGTGGGCAAGAGACCATTTTTTATTAACATAAAAGGAGCCAACAAAATGAACAGGCCCAATTGAGATCCGGTCCAGGAAATCAGTAAATCAAAAACAACCTAAACTAAGAAGAAATCAAGTCTAGACAAAAATCTGAGGCTTGATGCTTGTCGGAGTAGGTCGATCTAAGCCTCTTCTTCGTCTCTGAGTCGTTGTTCGAGAGTTCGTTAAATATAAGATTAGGGAAGCGGATCCATTCTGGTAAGCTCAAGAATAAACCTCTTCTACTACAGCTCTGTCTAACCCCGATTCTCTATGCAACAGCCTCTCCATGACAAGCCAATGAACAAACGCATATCCCAAGTTGATTCCTAGAGGTAAGTAAATCAAACAAACTTCTTTACGGACTACTTATCTAGTAACTATCAATTCATGCTTTCTAAAATCAGAAAAATGGGGCTCGATCAACCTAGATAATATTAGTAATCCCTCCCCTTCAATCCATATCAGATGGATTGAACCCCACATAGTATTAATACCACCATCTAGATTTGGATCTATGAGAAAAGATACTAAATATACGAGATTGAATCTGAGCCTAAAATTGTATAGCACCAACACCATACTCATATGTGGTCAGTACAATTGGGAGTCGGAATGTCCAGCTAAACTCATAGGTGAACTGGTCAATAAACTACCAAGCAGAACAGAAAATACAAATTCACTCGACTTGGTTCTTTTATCATAAGAGACACCTCAAAGCTCTCACCAGGTGCATGACACATAACCAATAGAATCTAATTTAGACGAGGTGAATAGTACATAACCAACTACTAGATGATTTATTGACAACCACTGAACCTTCAGAGGTATAGAGTGAGCTAAAAGAGGCTCAATAAGATTGTATTATCCTAAGATGAGGAATGCCATGTTTATCTGTATTGATGATTCTTCTACCTGCAATTGGTATATCTTTAAATTGTTTACATTCAAAAGTACGTGCAAAATTAAAAGCAAGGTTAGTGAAATAATCCGCATGAGTATTTCCCTCCCTTAAGGTGTGTTGTACTCTTGTTGTCATTGTCACTCCCCGAAGCTACCCCCAGGACGCGGACATAGGACCTAGGATCACGAGTGACCCCAAGCTAACCCTGGTGGCAAATCATAAGCAAACTAAATAAACTGAAGTAAAGAAATACTGTGCGGAAGATAAATCATGAGATAAACTGCAATGATGGGGAATACCCATAAACTATCTGAATATATAAAATTGAGAGTTTAACAACAATTGAAAGGTCAAATTCAAATGCTAAAGTTGAATCTAATTATGTCTAAAAATAGCCTCTAACTGACTAGAAGTGCTGGGACATGCCCCAACTAAATCTAGCAAAAACTGAAACTAAAACTAAAAGCAAAGAAAACATGTATATCGTCCTTGGAGAATGAGGACTCACCACTGATACTGCTGAGCTGAAGATCGGGAACCGATCTATGCGTGATCTGGAAACTGAGAACCTGAACCTACATCACGAGAAGATGTAGCGCAGAGTATGCATCAATACTTGAAAGGTACTAAGCATGCATGATAGAGTAAAGCTGAATAATAACATAACTGAACAAAGCATATAATTGGGCAATGATATAAGATAAGCATGATACTATACTAAAAATACTGAACATTAGCTAACTGAATGTAATGACCAAGTTTATAACATGTTGAGACTGAAACCTGACTGTAACTAATAACGTGGTCAATGCATTAGAATCTGACTGAATGAGAGCTACTAAACCAACATAAAACCACATGAGCTAAATGTGGAGTCTGATGTATACGCCCACATTGAGAGGACCCAATATACCCTGCCAGAGGTAAAGAGGAATGACTGGTGTGATCACTAAAATAATACCCATAGAGGGGACTTACAACTTACGGGGCACGTAATTGTAGGACTTGAGGGTGACTGACCCTATTCCACTCGATATTAAGCTTCTCCCAATTGATTATGTAATTAACAATTTATGGCTGAATTTCTGTTAAACTGGATAGCTCAAAATACTGACATGCTAACTAAAAATGCAACATTAATGTACTGATAATGAAACAATCAAATCTGAGGCATGTATATCTGAAATATCTGACCTAGCATGTGTAATTCATGAACTAAAAGAACTACATAGCTAGGGTTCTGAATTTATGAAAGAATCTACGCAAAACCATACTAAAATCATGATAATCTGATTAGGAACATTAACGTAACTAATTCGTAATGATCTGCTGAAATTCTAGAAACCCTAGGTCTAGATAATATTAAGGGAATTCTAGGGACCTAATGGGTGAAAGGAACCCACTAGTGAAATCCCACATACCTGGTGACGAAATTGACGGAGAAATCTTTCAATTTCGGGGCTGGAACTGATGAAAACTCGCCGCGTTCTTGAACTAGGGCTGCTCGACTTTCTCCTCTATTTTTCTCTAAGTTTGATGATTTTTTGGTGAATAATTGATTAGGTTAGGTTCTAATTAGTTTATTAGGCTAAAACTGACCAAAACTACGTAGTATAGGGGTTAAACGACACCGTTTAGAGGTCCAACGCTTGAGGAAAAGACCAAGTGACCCCTGACTTAAAATCTGTTGAAGCCACTTATTTAACATTTCAAGCACACCTCATCCAATTCTAGGTGTTCAACGATTGTAAATCAGTATAAAACCCAACTGAATGAGTTGGGGTCGAATCCCACAAGGAGCGGTACATGTTTCAGATTCAATTGGGAAGTATAAATGTGGTCAAATCAGTCATAGGAATAAAAATTATCAAATAAAGACATCATTCAATATTGGGGTGACACGAATGTCAAATGAGGGATTTTGATTAACAACTACAAATAGTCACAAATAATATGAATTAACAATAATGAGACAGATTCTTAGGATGTGATCGATTATTGGCTAATATAGACATATGAGTAATTGCAACTATTAGTCAATAGCTAGATATTAGTGAGTTGGCTACGCTATAGTGGAGGTAGATTTTCTCTCGAACAATTTACCACAAATCAAGTTGATTTCTCTCGAACATCAACAAACATGCAAAATAAGAGCAGCCCACACCTTAATTCATTCACTCTCTCAAGCTGAATGTGTGAGAAAGGGTTTAGGATTCACTCTCTCGAGTTGAACTGTCACGACCCGAGAGCACCCCCTAGTCGTAACACGGCGTACTCGACCCCGAAGGGGTCTTATACAAGCCTCATAGCATTCATTTATCGCTTAGGTAATAGAAATCGTAAGGAATCAAAACTTTTTATTCAAAACCATACAATCTATTAAAAAGTCTCATTTATAAAGCAGCGGAAATACTAAGTCTCACATGGCCATCTTAGACAAACTTTAACAAGATAGGGTCACGACCCTTTACAATAAAAAACTTAGACAAAAGTCTTAAAACATAAAGAAACTAGAAACACGAAATCCTTGTCGTCGACATATGAGGACATACCAAAGATAGGTCTTGAGAGAAATCTAATCCCAAGCTTCACTAGAGAATGTTATCACTTGTCAAAACCTACACTTTGTAGAAGATAGAATAAATATGGATTAGCACACAAAAATGTACTAAGTATGATAACCAGGCAAATACATGCTAAAATGGACATTTTTATGAAAGTCATGCTTGTATGCCATTTTAGTAAAACTTCATGAATATTAATCACAAGAGGCATAATATGAGTCACAACCGACATACAAAGTCACATACTTCACATTTAGTCAAAAGCATATGTAACCCTTTACCTTCACCTTGAGCCTTCACCTCAAGTAACCCTCAAGCTATACCTTGTGCAATGTATGGGTAGCGTCTCATACCACCACCCACACTATGGTACCACCTTAAGATCACCAAAGGTGAATCCACATTTATCATGCTCCATATTACAAGTAATCATGCTCAACTAGTACCAATATTCAACATGTAAGCACATTCATCAAGTAAGTCATTTCACCCTTCTAGGACCTCTTATCTAAAGTTACCCTAAGACACACCTAAGTAAGATATGAAGTAGCCGCCCATACAACCTCTTCATACACACCTAGGCATTCCTCAAGGCTACAATAGACAAGAACCTTTACATTCCAACACAATATGCTAATTAATTCATTTCATTTAGATAATAGGCCAACATTATTCATTAGATTCCTTTAAGACACATTCATGCATTTAGAGGACTTTCATTCATTAGCCATTAAGGCTTAGAGAACTCACTATAGTACCTTCAAAGCCTACTCATGTAATGTATAGATAGCTTTCCATACTACTACCTACACTTTGTAGTACCTATCAAGTAACTAGAGTGCACATCTCACATGATGGGAATAAACGTTTAACCGACATAGACCATGTAAGCTACTCATGGAATCGGGTGTCTTCCCTACACCAAAAAGAGGCGGTCTCCTTGCCGAAGGAAGACCGATAATATTAGCTTGGATGCACATTGGATCCACTGGCCAATATCCTATGCGGGCACATGGTTATGGGATAGGAAGATGTTCAATGGACCCCTGGCCTAACATTGGGAGAGTTTCCATCTAACCATATCCACTAGCTGCTTAGCCTACATTCTCATAGAGTATTTCATTCACAGTACAATAGTGTATTAGGAAGAATGCCATTGGCCTATCAACCCAAGTTACACCAATACAAAAGGAAGGAATGCTATAAGTCTATCGATCCATGGTACATTCAAGGATAGCTCTAAGGTCTACATGAAAGGAATGCAACTAGCCTATCGATTCATGATCCCTCATTACATTCTTATACTCATGAAAGGTATGCCACTAGCATATCGATTCTTGGTATATTGACTCATTAAGAAAAGATTGTCACTAGCCTATCAATTCTAGAATCTTCATTACATTAGATCATTTATGAAAAGAATGCCTAAAGCCTATCGATTCAAAATGATTGAGATATTATGTCAAGATACATTCACTATTCAAGAAGAGGATGCCTACGCCTACCAAGTCAAGATATTTCATTCAACAAAGCTTTTCATTCATCAAGAAGAGGCACCTAAGTCTACCAAGTCAGGAGATTCACATTCAACAATATAGGGCACTTCACATACCAACATCTTCATTCATGAGTGTTAGGAGAGAGAGAGTATACTATCAATCACAACACGTTTACAATCTATACAAGATCATCATTACATCGTTGAAGTCACATGCCTATAATCAACAAGTAAACACCTCCACCATAAGTGGATCACACATCAATAGATCACAATTCTATATAAATATAACTCTATCTCAACCCATAGATACAAGAGATAAGATAATTGATAAGATTTTATATCCAATTCATCATCAACATAAGCAATTCAACAAGATATCATTCGAATTTACCTTTCAAAGCCATGATCCTCACATCACCAACAAGGCGTAAAATAAATGACATGAATTCATCAATTAACTTCAAACAAACACATACTATTCATTATACTTCTATAATTAACCAATTTCCAATCAAATTTCATAATAAAGAGATTTGGGGAAAACATGGGTTCTTGAAGGAATTAAATATAAAATCATCTTTAATTAAACCACAATTCATCATTTGAATGGAATTGAAAACGTTTTACCAATGAACCCATGCTTAGATTAGAAATTTGGATTTTTGATCATTGAAAGACTTTGAAATCTCTTTTGATTTGACTAGTTGAATGAAAGATTAATCAAGGATCAAGGGTCACCATACCTTATACTTGAAGAAAACCACGAAATTGAAGAAGAATCTCCTTGAAATCCCAACCCTAGCTTGACTTGACCTTGAACTCCAATGGAGTTTCTATAGAGAACCTTTTTGGCAGGGAGAGATTTGATTTGGGTTTTTTGAAGTAATAGGTCTAATTATATTTTTAAAACATTTAAAATACCTAAAAACACCTAAAATAACCGTCCATGTATTAATTAGGACTTGGGGTGAATTTACCAATTCACCCTTAGGTTGGTCGTGCACTTGACAGCTTAACAGGTGCTATCTACGGCTCACTATCCACGGACCGCGGATGGGTTGACGCCTCATGTTGTGCAACCGTAGATTGGGACTGGGGATCAACATTGAGGGCCAAGCCTCCCTAGACTAAGTCCCCACTCACGCCCATGACCTACGGGGCGTGGACTGGTCTAAGGGGCGTAGATGAGAGTTGTAGGTCATGCTGTTTTGACAGATTATTGGGCAATGTTGGGGTCCTCCTCAAGGGCCCTTTGGGGGGTCCTTGGGGAGTCGTACCTGGATGTCTAACCCCTAAACATGTCATTCTAAGTATGAGAACCATTTTTAGAAGATTTGACCCTCATACAACACACCAAAACTCCACTACAAGACTCTACAACACACTAGCTCAACTTACTAGTTCCTGGGCGTTATAGTCGTGTCTTGACGTTTCACCCCTAAGTTGATCAACCATGACTCGGGATAACATGAAAAACCATCTAAACTCAACAAGAACACAATCAAACACATGTTAGGCTCTCGTTTCACTAGTTCGTTTTTAGGGTTGTTACATAATCCCCCACTTAGGAACATTCGTCCTTGAATGATACTTTAAACACATTAAGGGGTAACGACTCAAGACTAGCAGCCCACAATCATGCATGCAACATCAATATAAATACACACAACTAGTAGGAAACATCAACTCCACATCAATAATCATAAAACACAACAAGAAGGTAGGAACTACATCTACAACTCATTATGCATCACAACTTCACATTTCTCATTTCATTGGAGGAACTTCCCTCTCCAAATCTCAACAAGCTCATTACAACATCATTAAGCAAAATAAGCATTTTTCTCATGAAAACACATTTAGGCATTGCTCAATAAGTCAACTCATGAATTATTTAAGCAACTCTTCATAGATGTATATAAACATGAGGAACACAATTATGAAAACTCATTATTTTCTCAACTAAACAAGAATTCAATTAGAACATGCATAACATAAGGAGAACATGGAAACACCATGTCACACAAGACTCCATGACATGCAACAAGCTACTAGGAACTCTTGGTCACAAGCTTGAATAAGAATAGAAAGAAAGAGATAAGGATATCAACACTCTCAACAACCTTACTACTCAATATTCCATCCCTCACTTAGGAGAAAACCCAACTAATGCCAACATGAAAACAACAAGGAATTACCACTTAGCGGTACCTTCATCCGGATTAGCTCATTTGCCCTCATTGGCTTGAAGTGCATAGAAACGGTTCTTCTTTGGAGCATTAGGGTCCGGGCCAACATAAGGAGCTTGTTTGGCCTCCCTTCCCCTAGCTGAAAGAGTAGGACAATTTCTCACTTGATGATCACTTTTGCCACACCCATAGCACCCACTAGTACCAGCTAGGCACTTCCCATGATGCCTCTTCCCGCAAGTTGCACAAAGAGGTTTAGAAAATTGAGACCCACCACCTTTCTCCTTACTAGCCCTAGGAGCACTTGAAGAATCTTGGTTAGGAGTTCTCTTATTGAACCTAGGTTGACCTTGCTCATCGAATCTACCCCTCTTCAAATCCCTATTCATTCTCTTAAGCTTGGACTCCTCAATGGATCGGGCATACACCATGAGTCTAGAAATGTTCATGTTATCATGAAGCATCGCCGTATGGCACTCCTCCTTAACTAAGTCGAACACACCGGTAACAAACCTACTCATCTCATCCCTAGGGTTAGACACCAAGGATGGAGCATACTTAGACAATAGGGTAAATTTCAAAGAATACTCCTTTACATTCATGTTACCTTATCTAAGGCTTATAAACTCCTCAACCTTACACTCCCTCTTCTCACGGGGAAAGTACCTACCAAGGAAAGCTCCCCTAAACTCCTCCTATTCTATAGGACCCGCTTCTAAAGGCCTATTACTCTTCCATTGAGTGAACCACACTTGGGCCACATCCATCAATTGATAGGACACCAACTCCGCTTTCTCCTTAGAAGATACCCCCATAGCATTGACTATTTTATAAACTTCATCCAAGAATTCTTGGGGATCTTCTCCCATTCTAGAGCCAAGAAAGATAGGTCACAAAGTCTCTTAACCTTGAGGCCACGGTACTCTCATAAGAATTCACCCTAGGCCCCACATCTCTATTCACTTGAGCCGTCATGGCTCGGGATAGGGCTAGAAAAGCCGCCCTAATCTCTTTATTGGTCATGTCTAGGGAACCATCGGAACTTCATTCTCTTGAGGCACTTGATCACCTTGTGGAACTTGGTCACCTTGAGGACCTTGGGGAGGAACTTCCCCATCCATATTCTCCTCTTCCGCTCTCCTTGGATTAGCCCTTGTATTCATATCCTATAACCACAAGAGAAAGGATTAGGAAAAGGACAATTATAGCACTAAACTCTAAGGCACGACTTTAAGAATATGAAAGAAGTGTAACTTTCTATCGTCCTATAGCCTATCGCTCATAGATGTGTCGCAACTCACACCGATGAACAAGACTCAACTAGATGTGGCTTATGAGACATCAACCCTAAAACCATTCCCAAAACTGTATGCTCTGATACCATGATTGTCACGACCCTAGAGCACTCTCTAGTCGTAACACGGTGTACTCGACCCCGAAGGGGTCTTATACAAGCCTCATAGCATTCATTCATCGCTTAGGTAAGAGAAATTGTAAGGAATTAAAACTTTTTATTCAAAACCATACAATCTATTAAAAATTCTCATTTATAAAGCAAAGGAAATATTAATTCTCATATGGCTATCCTAGACAAACTTTAACAAGATAGGGTCACGGCCCTTTACAATTGAAAACTTAGACAAAAGTCTTCAAACATAATGAAATTAAAAACATGCAATCGTTGTCCTCAACATATGAGGGCATACCAAAGATAGATCTTGAGAGAACTCTAATCCCAAGATTCACTAGAGAATGCTATCATTTGCCGGAACCTACACATTGTAGAAATAGAAGAAATATGGATTAGCACACAAAAATGTACGAAGAATGATAACCATGCAAAACCATGCTAAAAGGGACATTTTTATGAAAGTCATGCTTGTATGTCATTTTAGTAAAACTTCATGAATATTAATCACAAGAGGCATAACATGAGTCACAACCGACATACAAATTCACATACTTCACATTTAGTCAAAAGCATATGTAACCCTTTACCTTCACCTTGAGCCTTCACCTCAAGTAACCCTCAAGCTATAACTTGTGCAATGTATGGGTAGCAACCCATACCACCACCCACACTATGGTACCACCTTAAGATCACCAAATATGAATCCACATTTATCATGCTCCATATTACAAGTAATCATGCTCAACTAGTACCAATATTCAACATGTACGCACATTCATCAAGTAAGTCATTTCACCATTCTAGGACCTCTTATATAAACTTACCCTAAGACACACCTAAGTAAGATATGAAGTGGCCGCCCATATAACCTCTTCATACACACCTAGACATTCCTCAAGGCTACAATAGTGTCACGACCCGAGAGCACCCCCAAGTCGTAACATGCGTATTCGACCTCTCGGAGGTCTCATACAAGCCCTCAGCATTCATCACATTAGATATGTAAAATAGTGCAGAATTAAAAACTCTTTAAATAAAATCCCATAAGACTCAAAGGTCACTTTTAAAAACATCATTCAAAAGTACACAAGCGGAATACTAAGTCTCTTAGCCATCTTAGACATAAACGTGAAAACATACTAGGGACACGGCCCTTTACAATCA